>CAKAIZ010000305.1:0-45579 GCA_916610145.1 Eristalis arbustorum | reverse complement strand
CAAATTGATTGAAATTTTCGATGTGGCGAAATGCTTTGAAATGAATCAGTATCGAATAGTACACGTAAGAAAACATGGAAACAGGTATGCGCGAGTCGTTGGTAGGCCAAATAGGGCCGCTGTGGCATTTGAAAGATGAGGGTGAAAAACGAACAAATTCGACGATGCCGGCTATGTCAAATTGATTGAAATTTTCGATGTGGCGAAATGCTTTGAAATGAATCAGTATCGAATAGTACACGTAAGAAAACATGGAAACAGGTATGCGCGAGTCGTTGGTAGGCCAAATAGGGCCGCTGTGGCATTTGAAAGATGAGGGTGAAAAACGAACAAATTCGACGATGCCGGCTATGTCAAATTGATTGAAATTTTCGATGTGGCGAAATGCTTTGAAATGAATCAGTATCGAATAGTACACGTAAGAAAACATGGCGGTAGGCCAAATAGGGCCGCTGTGGCATTTGAAAGATGAGGGTGAAAAACGAACAAATTCGACGATGCCGGCTATGTCAAATTTATTGAAATTTTCGATGTGGCGAAATGCTTTGAAATGAATCAGTATCGAATAGTACACGTAAGAAAACATGGAAACAGGTATGCGCGAGTCGTTGGTAGGCCAAATAGGGCCGCTGTGGCATTTGAAAGATGAGGGTGAAAAACGAACAAATTCGACGATGCCGGCTATGTCAAATTGATTGAAATTTTCGATGTGGCGAAATGCTTTGAAATGAATCAGTATCGAATAGTACACGTAAGAAAACATGGAAACAGGTATGCGCGAGTCGTTGGTAGGCCAAATAGGGCCGCTGTGGCATTTGAAAGATGAGGGTGAAAAACGAACAAATTCGACGATGCCGGCTATGTCAAATTGATTGAAATTTTCGATGTGGCGAAATGCTTTGAAATGAATCAGTATCGAATAGTACACGTAAGAAAACATGGAAACAGGTATGCGCGAGTCGTTGGTAGGCCAAATAGGGCCGCTGTGGCATTTGAGAGATGAGGGTGAAAAACGAACAAATTCGACGATGCCGGCTATGTCAAATTGATTGAAATTTTCGATGTGGCGAAATGCTTCGAAATGAATCAGTATCGAATATTACACATAAGAAAACATGGAAACAGGTATGCGCGAGTCGTTGGTAGGCCAAATAGGGCCGCTGTGGCATTTGAAAGATGAGGGTGAAAAACGAACAAATTCGACGATGCCGGCTATGTCAAATTGATTGAAATTTTCGATGTGGCGAAATGCTTTGAAATGAATCAGTATCGAATAGTACACGTAAGAAAACATGGAAACAGGTATGCGCGAGTCGTTGGTAGGCCAAATAGGGCCGCTGTGGCATTTGAAAGATGAGGGTGAAAAACGAACAAATTCGACGATGCCGGCTATGTCAAATTGATTGAAATTTTCGATGTGGCGAAATGCTTTGAAATGAATCAGTATCGAATAGTACACGTAAGAAAACATGGAAACAGGTATGCGCGAGTCGTTGGTAGGCCAAATAGGGCCGCTGTGGCATTTGAAAGATGAGGGTGAAAAACGAACAAATTCGACGATGCCGGCTATGTCAAATTGATTGAAATTTTCAATGTGGCGAAATGCTTTGAAATGAATCAGTATCGAATAGTACACGTAAGAAAACATGGAAACAGGTATGCTCGAGTCGTTGGTAGGCTAAATAGGGCCGCTGTGGCATTTGAAAGATGAGGGTGAAAAACGAACAAATTCGACGATGCCGGCTATGTCAAATTGATTGAAATTTTCGATGTGGCGAAATGCTTTGAAATGAATCAGTATCGAATAGTACACGTAAGAAAACATGGAAACAGGTATGCGCAAGTCGTTGGTAGGCCAAATAGGGCCGCTGTGGCATTTGAAAGATGAGGGTGAAAAACGAACAAATTCGACGATGCCGGCTATGTCAAATTGATTGAAATTTTCGATGTGGCGAAATGCTTTGAAATGAATCAGTATCGAATAGTACACGTAAGAAAACATGGAAACAGGTATGCGCGAGTCGTTGGTAGGCCAAATAGGGCCGCTGTGGCATTTGAAAGATGAGGGTGAAAAACGAACAAATTCGACGATGCCGGCTATGTCAAATTGATTGAAATTTTCGATGTGGCGAAATGCTTTGAAATGAATCAGTATCGAATAGTACACGTAAGAAAACATGGAAACAGGTATGCGCGAGTCGTTGGTAGGCCAAATAGGGCCGCTGTGGCATTTGAAAGATGAGGGTGAAAAACGAACAAATTCGACGATGCCGGCTATGTCAAATTGATTGACATTTTCGATGTGGCGAAATGCTTTGAAATGAATCAGTATCGAATAGTACACGTAAGAAAACATGGAAACAGGTATGCGCGAGTCGTGGTAGGCCAAATAGGGCCGCTGTGGCATTTGAAAGATGAGGGTGAAAAACGAACAAATTCGACGATGCCGGCTATGTCAAATTGATTGAAATTTTCGATGTGGCGAAATGCTTTGAAATGATCAGTATCGAATAGTACACGTAAGAAAACATGGAAACAGGTATGCGCGAGTCGTTGGTAGGCCAAATAGGGCCGCTGTGGCATTTGAAAGATGAGGGTGAAAAACGAACAAATTCGACGATGCCGGCTATGTCAAATTGATTGAAATTTTCGATGTGGCGAAATGCTTTGAAATGAATCAGTATCGAATAGTACACGTAAGAAAACATGGAAACAGGTATGCGCGAGTCGTTGGTAGGCCAAATAGGGCCGCTGTGGCATTTGAAAGATGAGGGTGAAAAACGAACAAATTCGACGATGACGGCTATGTCAAATTGATTGAAATTTTCGATGTGCCGAAATGCTTTGAAATGAATCAGTATCGAATAGTTCACGTAAGAAAACATGGAAACAGGTATGCGCGAGTCGTTGGTAGGCCAAATAGGGCCGCTGTGGCATTTGAAAGATGAGGGTGAAAAACGAACAAATTCGACGATGCCGGCTATGTCAAATTGATTGAAATTTCGATGTGGCGAAATGCTTTGAAATGAATCAGTATCGAATAGTACACGTAAGAAAACATGGAAACAGGTATGCGCGAGTCGTTGGTAGGCCAAATAGGGCCGCTGTGGCATTTGAAAGATGAGGGTGAAAAACGAACAAATTCGACGATGCCGGCTATGTCAAATTGATTGAAATTTTCGATGTGGCGAAATGCTTTGAAATGAATCAGTATCGAATAGTACACGTAAGAAAACATGGAAACAGGTATGCGCGAGTCGTTGGTAGGCCAAATAGGGCCGCTGTGGCATTTGAAAGATGAGGGTGAAAAACGAACAAATTCGACGATGCCGGCTATGTCAAATTGATTGAAATTTTCGATGTGGCGAAATGCTTTGAAATGAATCAGTATCGAATAGTACACGTAAGAAAACATGGAAACAGGTATGCGCGAGTCGTTGGTAGGCCAAATAGGGCCGCTGTGGCATTTGAAAGATGAGGGTGAAAAACGAACAAATTCGACGATGCCGGCTATGTCAAATTGATTGAAATTTTCGATGTGGCGAAATGCTTTGAAATGAATCAGTATCGAATAGTACACGTAAGAAAACATGGAAACAGGTATGCGCGAGTCGTTGGTAGGCCAAATAGGGCCGCTGTGGCATTTGAAAGATGAGGGTGAAAAACGAACAAATTCGACGATGCCGGCTATGTCAAATTGATTGAAATTTTCGATGTGGCGAAATGCTTTGAAATGAATCAGTATCGAATAGTACACGTAAGAAAACATGGAAACAGGTATGCGCGAGTCGTTGGTAGGCCAAATAGGGCCGCTGTGGCATTTGAAAGATGAGGGTGAAAAACGAACAAATTCGACGATGCCGGCTATGTCAAATTGATTGAAATTTTCGATGTGGCGAAATGCTTTGAAATGAATCAGTATCGAATAGTACACGTAAGAAAACATGGAAACAGGTATGCGCGAGTCGTTGGTAGGCCAAATAGGGTCGCTGTGGCATTTGAAAGATGAGGGTGAAAAACGAACAAATTCGACGATGCCGGCTATGTCAAATTGATTGAAATTTTCGATGTGGCGAAATGCTTTGAAATGAATCAGTATCGAATAGTACACGTAAGAAAACATGGAAACAGGTATGCGCGAGTCGTTGGTAGGCCAAATAGGGCCGCTGTGGCATTTGAAAGATGAGGGTGAAAAACGAACAAATTCGACGATGCCGGCTATGTCAAATTGATTGAAATTTTCGATGTGGCGAAATGCTTTGAAATGAATCAGTATCGAATAGTACACGTAAGAAAACATGGAAACAGGTATGCGCGAGTCGTTGGTAGGCCAAATAGGGCCGCTGTGGCATTTGAAAGATGAGGGTGAAAAACGAACAAATTCGACGATGCCGGCTATGTCAAATTGATTGAAATTTTCGATGTGGCGAAATGCTTTGAAATGAATCAGTATCGAATAGTACACGTAAGAAAACATGGAAACAGGTATGCGCGAGTCGTTGGTAGGCCAAATAGGGCCGCTGTGGCATTTGAAAGATGAGGGTGAAAAACGAACAAATTCGACGATGCCGGCTATGTCAAATTGATTGAAATTTTCGATGTGGCGAAATGCTTTGAAATGAATCAGTATCGAATAGTACACGTAAGAAAACATGGAAACAGGTATGCGCGAGTCGTTGGTAGGCCAAATAGGGCCGCTGTGGCATTTGAAAGATGAGGGTGAAAAACGAACAAATTCGACGATGCCGGCTATGTCAAATTGATTGAAATTTTCGATGTGGCGAAATGCTTTGAAATGAATCAGTATCGAATAGTACACGTAAGAAAACATGGAAACAGGTATGCGCGAGTCGTTGGTAGGCCAAATAGGGCCGCTGTGGCATTTGAAAGATGAGGGTGAAAAACGAACAAATTCGACGATGCCGGCTATGTCAAATTGATTGAAATTTTCGATGTGGCGAAATGCTTTGAAATGAATCAGTATCGAATAGTACACGTAAGAAAACATGGAAACAGGTATGCGCGAGTCGTTGGTAGGCCAAATAGGGCCGCTGTGGCATTTGAAAGATGAGGGTGAAAAACGAACAAATTCGACGATGCCGGCTATGTCAAATTGATTGAAATTTTCGATGTGGCGAAATGCTTTGAAATGAATCAGTATCGAATAGTACACGTAAGAAAACATGGAAACAGGTATGCGCGAGTCGTTGGTAGGCCAAATAGGGCCGCTGTGGCATTTGAAAGATGAGGGTGAAAAACGAACAAATTCGACGATGCCGGCTATGTCGAATTGATTGAAATTTTCGATGTGGCGAAATGCTTTGAAATGAATCAGTATCGAATAGTACACGTAAGAAAACATGGAAACAGGTATGCGCGAGTCGTTGGTAGGCCAAATAGGGCCGCTGTGGCATTTGAAAGATGAGGGTGAAAACGAACAAATTCGACGATGCCGGCTATGTCAAATTGATTGAAATTTTCGATGTGGCGAAATGCTTTGAAATGAATCAGTATCGAATAGTACACGTAAGAAAACATGGAAACAGGTATGCGCGAGTCGTTGGTAGGCCAAATAGGGCCGCTGTGGCATTTGAAAGATGAGGGTGAAAAACGAACAAATTCGACGATGCCGGCTATGTCAAATTGATTGAAATTTTCGATGTGGCGAAATGCTTTGAAATGAATCAGTATCGAATAGTACACGTAAGAAAACATGGAAACAGGTATGCGCGAGTCGTTGGTAGGCCAAATAGGGCCGCTGTGGCATTTGAAAGATGAGGGTGAAAAACGAACATATTCGACGATGCCGGCTATGTCAAATTGATTGAAATTTTCGATGTGGCGAAATGCTTTGAAATGAATCAGTATCGAATAGTACACGTAAGAAAACATGGAAACAGGTATGCGCGAGTCGTTGGTAGGCCAAATAGGGCCGCTGTGGCATTTGAAAGATGAGGGTGAAAAACGAACAAATTCGACGATGCCGGCTATGTCAAATTGATTGAAATTTTCGATGTGGCGAAATGCTTTGAAATGAATCAGTATCGAATAGTACACGTAAGAAAACATGGAAACAGGTATGCGCGAGTCGTTGGTAGGCCAAATAGGGCCGCTGTGGCATTTGAAAGATGAGGGTGAAAAACGAACAAATTCGACGATGCCGGCTATGTCAAATTGATTGAAATTTCGATGTGGCGAAATGCTTTGAAATGAATCAGTATCGAATAGTACACGTAAGAAAACATGGAAACAGGTATGCGCGAGTCGTTGGTAGGCCAAATAGGGCCGCTGTGGCATTTGAAAGATGAGGGTGAAAAACGAACAAATTCGACGATGCCGGCTATGTCAAATTGATTGAAATTTTCGATGTGGCGAAATGCTTTGAAATGAATCAGTATCGAATAGTACACGTAAGAAAACATGGAAACAGGTATGCGCGAGTCGTTGGTAGGCCAAATAGGGCCGCTGTGGCATTTGAAAGATGAGGGTGAAAACGAACAAATTCGACGATGCCGGCTATGTCAAATTGATTGAAATTTTCGATGTGGCGAAATGCTTTGAAATGAATCAGTATCGAATAGTACACGTAAGAAAACATGGAAACAGGTATGCGCGAGTCGTTGGTAGGCAAAATAGGGCCTCTGTGGCATTTGAAAGATGATGGTGAAAAACGAACAAATTCGACGATGCCGGCTATGTCAAATTGATTGAAATTTTCGATGTGGCGAAATGCTTTGAAATTAATCAGTATCGAATAGTACACGTAAGAAAACATGGAAACAGGTATGCGCGAGTCGTTGGTAGGCCAAATAGGGCCGCTGTGGCATTTGAAAGATGAGGGTGAAAAACGAACAAATTCGACGATGCCGGCTATGTCAAATTGATTGAAATTTTCGATGTGGCGAAATGCTTTGAAATGAATCAGTATCGAATAGTACACGTAAGAAAACATGGAAACAGGTATGCGCGAGTCGTTGGTAGGCCAAATAGGGCCGCTGTGGCATTTGAAAGATGAGGGTGAAAAACGAACAAATTCGACGATGCCGGCTATGTCAAATTGATTGAGATTTTCGATGTGGCGAAATGCTTTGAAATGAATCAGTATCGAATAGTACACGTAAGAAAACATGGAAACAGGTATGCGCGAGTCGTTGGTAGGCCAAATAGGGCCGCTGTGGCATTTGAAAGATGAGGGTGAAAAACGAACAAATTCGACGATGCCGGCTATGTCAAATTGATTGAAATTTTCGATGTGGCGAAATGCTTTGAAATGAATCAGTATCGAATAGTACACGTAAGAAAACATGGAAACAGGTATGCGCGAGTCGTTGGTAGGCCAAATAGGGCCGCTGTGGCATTTGAAAGATGAGGGTGAAAAACGAACAAATTCGACGATGCCGGCTATGTCAAATTGATTGAAATTTTCGATGTGGCGAAATGCTTTGAAATGAATCAGTATCGAATGGTACACGTAAGAAAACATGGAAACAGGTATGCGCGAGTCGTTGGTAGGCCAAATAGGGCCGCTGTGGCATTTGAAAGATGAGGGTGAAAAACGAACAAATTCGACGATGCCGGCTATGTCAAATTGATTGAAATTTTCGATGTGGCGAAATGCTTTGAAATGAATCAGTATCGAATAGTACACGTAAGAAAACATGGAAACAGGTATGCGCGAGTCGTTGGTAGGCCAAATAGGGCCGCTGTGGCATTTGAAAGATGAGGGTGAAAAACGAACAAATTCGACGATGCCGGCTATGTCAAATTGATTGAAATTTTCGATGTGGCGAAATGCTTTGAAATGAATCAGTATCGAATAGTACACGTAAGAAAACATGGAAACAGGTATGCGCGAGTCGTTGGTAGGCCAAATAGGGCCGCTGTGGCATTTGAAAGATGAGGGTGAAAAACGAACAAATTCGACGATGCCGGCTATGTCAAATTGATTGAAATTTTCGATGTGGCGAAATGCTTTGAAATGAATCAGTATCGAATAGTACACGTAAGAAAACATGGAAACAGGTATGCGCGAGTCGTTGGTAGGCCAAATAGGGCCGCTGTGGCATTTGAAAGATGAGGGTGAAAAACGAACAAATTCGACGATGCCGGCTATGTCAAATTGATTGAAATTTTCGATGTGGCGAAATGCTTTGAAATGAATCAGTATCGAATAGTACACGTAAGAAAACATGGAAACAGGTATGCGCGAGTCGTTGGTAGGCCAAATAGGGCCGCTGTGGCATTTGAAAGATGAGGGTGAAAAACGAGCAAATTCGACGATGCCGGCTATGTCAAATTGATTGAAATTTTCGATGTGGCGAAATGCTTTGAAATTAATCAGTATCGAATAGTACACGTAAGAAAACATGGAAACAGGTATGCGCGAGTCGTTGGTAGGCCAAATAGGGCCGCTGTGGCATTTGAAAGATGAGGGTGAAAAACGAACAAATTCGACGATGCCGGCTATGTCAAATTGATTGAAATTTTCGATGTGGCGAAATGCTTTGAAATGAATCAGTATCGAATAGTACACGTAAGAAAACATGGAAACAGGTATGCGCGAGTCGTTGGTAGGCCAAATAGGGCCGCTGTGGCATTTGAAAGATGAGGGTGAAAAACGAACAAATTCGACGATGCCGGCTATGTCAAATTGATTGAAATTTTCGATGTGGCGAAATGCTTTGAAATGAATCAGTATCGAATAGTACACGTAAGAAAACATGGAAACAGGTATGCGCGAGTCGTTGGTAGGCCAAATAGGGCCGCTGTGGCATTTGAAAGATGAGGGTGAAAAACGAACAAATTCGACGATGCCGGCTATGTCAAATTGATTGAAATTTTCGATGTGGCGAAATGCTTTGAAATGAATCAGTATCGAATAGTACACGTAAGAAAACATGGAAACAGGTATGCGCGAGTCGTTGGTAGGCCAAATAGGGCCGCTGTGGCATTTGAAAGATGAGGGTGAAAAACGAACAAATTCGACGATGCCGGCTATGTCAAATTGATTGAAATTTTCGATGTGGCGAAATGCTTTGAAATGAATCAGTATCGAATAGTACACGTAAGAAAACATGGAAACAGGTATGCGCGAGTCGTTGGTAGGCCAAATAGGGCCGCTGTGGCATTTGAAAGATGAGGGTGAAAAACGAACAAATTCGACGATGCCGGCTATGTCAAATTGATTGAAATTTTCGATGTGGCGAAATGCTTTGAAATGAATCAGTATCGAATAGTACACGTAAGAAAACATGGAAACAGGTATGCGCGAGTCGTTGGTAGGCCAAATAGGGCCGCTGTGGCATTTGAAAGATGAGGGTGAAAAACGAACAAATTCGACGATGCCGGCTATGTCAAATTGATTGAAATTTTCGATGTGGCGAAATGCTTTGAAATGAATCAGTATCGAATAGTACACGTAAGAAAACATGGAAACAGGTATGCGCGAGTCGTTGGTAGGCCAAATAGGGCCGCTGTGGCATTTGAAAGATGAGGGTGAAAACGAACAAATTCGACGATGCCGGCTATGTCAAATTGATTGAAATTTTCGATGTGGCGAAATGCTTTGAATGAATCAGTATCGAATAGTACACGTAAGAAAACATGGAAACAGGTATGCGCGAGTCGTTGGTAGGCCAAATAGGGCCGCTGTGGCATTTGAAAGATGAGGGTGAAAAACGAACAAATTCGACGATGCCGGCTATGTCAAATTGATTGAAATTTTCGATGTGGCGAAATGCTTTGAAATGAATCAGTATCGAATAGTACACGTAAGAAAACATGGAAACAGGTATGCGCGAGTCGTTGGTAGGCCAAATAGGGCCGCTGTGGCATTTGAAAGATGAGGGTGAAAAACGAACAAATTCGACGATGCCGGCTATGTCAAATTGATTGAAATTTTCGATGTGGCGAAATGCTTTGAAATGAATCAGTATCGAATAGTACACGTAAGAAAACATGGAAACAGGTATGCGCGAGTCGTTGGTAGGCCAAATAGGGCCGCTGTGGCATTTGAAAGATGAGGGTGAAAAACGAACAAATTCGACGATGCCGGCTATGTCAAATTGATTGAAATTTTCGATGTGGCGAAATGCTTTGAAATGAATCAGTATCGAATAGTACACGTAAGAAAACATGGAAACAGGTATGCGCGAGTCGTTGGTAGGCCAAATAGGGCCGCTGTGGCATTTGAAAGATGAGGGTGAAAAACGAACAAATTCGACGATGCCGGCTATGTCAAATTGATTGAAATTTTCGATGTGGCGAAATGCTTTGAAATGAATCAGTATCGAATAGTACACGTAAGAAAACATGGAAACAGGTATGCGCGAGTCGTTGGTAGGCCAAATAGGGTCGCTGTGGCATTTGAAAGATGAGGGTGAAAAACGAACAAATTCGACGATGCCGGCTATGTCAAATTGATTGAAATTTTCGATGTGGCGAAATGCTTTGAAATGAATCAGTATCGAATAGTACACGTAAGAAAACATGGAAACAGGTATGCGCGAGTCGTTGGTAGGCCAAATAGGGCCGCTGTGGCATTTGAAAGATGAGGGTGAAAAACGAACAAATTCGACGATGCCGGCTATGTCAAATTGATTGAAATTTTCGATGTGGCGAAATGCTTTGAAATGAATCAGTATCGAATAGTACACGTAAGAAAACATGGAAACAGGTATGCGCGAGTCGTTGGTAGGCCAAATAGGGCCGCTGTGGCATTTGAAAGATGAGGTGAAAAACGAACAAATTCGACGATGCCGGCTATGTCAAATTGATTGAAATTTTCGATGTGGCGAAATGCTTTGAAATGAATCAGTATCGAATAGTACACGTAAGAAAACATGGAAACAGGTATGCGCGAGTCGTTGGTAGGCCAAATAGGGCCGCTGTGGCATTTGAAAGATGAGGGTGAAAAACGAACAAATTCGACGATGCCGGCTATGTCAAATTGATTGAAATTTTCGATGTGGCGAAATGCTTTGAAATGAATCAGTATCGAATAGTACACGTAAGAAAACATGGAAACAGGTATGCGCGAGTCGTTGGTAGGCCAAATAGGGCCGCTGTGGCATTTGAAAGATGAGGGTGAAAAACGAACAAATTCGACGATGCCGGCTATGTCAAATTGATTGAAATTTTCGATGTGGCGAAATGCTTTGAAATGAATCAGTATCGAATAGTACACGTAAGAAAACATGGAAACAGGTATGCGCGAGTCGTTGGTAGGCCAAATAGGGCCGCTGTGGCATTTGAAAGATGAGGGTGAAAAACGAACAAATTCGACGATGCCGGCTATGTCAAATTGATTGAAATTTTCGATGTGGCGAAATGCTTTGAAATGAATCAGTATCGAATAGTACACGTAAGAAAACATGGAAACAGGTATGCGCGAGTCGTTGGTAGGCCAAATAGGGCCGCTGTGGCATTTGAAAGATGAGGGTGAAAAACGAACAAATTCGACGATGCCGGCTATGTCAAATTGATTGAAATTTCGATGTGGCGAAATGCTTTGAAATGATCAGTATCGAATAGTACACGTAAGAAAACATGGAAACAGGTATGCGCGAGTCGTTGGTAGGCCAAATAGGGCCGCTGTGGCATTTGAAAGATGAGGGTGAAAAACGAACAAATTCGACGATGCCGGCTATGTCAAATTGATTGAAATTTTCGATGTGGCGAAATGCTTTGAAATGAATCAGTATCGAATAGTACACGTAAGAAAACATGGAAACAGGTATGCGCGAGTCGTTGGTAGGCCAAATAGGGCCGCTGTGGCATTTGAAAGATGAGGGTGAAAAACGAACAAATTCGACGATGCCGGCTATGTCAATTGATTGAAATTTTCGATGTGGCGAAATGCTTTGAAATGAATCAGTATCGAATAGTACACGTAAGAAAACATGGAAACAGGTATGCGCGAGTCGTTGGTAGGCCAAATAGGGCCGCTGTGGCATTTGAAAGATGAGGTGAAAAACGACAAATTCGACGATGCCGGCTATGTCAAATTGATTGAAATTTCGATGTGGCGAAATGCTTTGAAATGAATCAGTATCGAATAGTACACGTAAGAAAACATGGAAACAGGTATGCGCGAGTCGTTGGTAGGCCAAATAGGGCCGCTGTGGCATTTGAAAGATGAGGGTGAAAAACGAACATATTCGACGATGCCGGCTATGTCAAATTGATTGAAATTTCGATGTGGCGAAATGCTTTGAAATGAATCAGTATCGAATAGTACACGTAAGAAAACATGGAAACAGGTATGCGCGAGTCGTTGGTAGGCCAAATAGGGCCGCTGTGGCATTTGAAAGATGAGGGTGAAAAACGAACAAATTCGACGATGCCGGCTATGTCAAATTGATTGAAATTTTCGATGTGGCGAAATGCTTTGAAATGAATCAGTATCGAATAGTACACGTAAGAAAACATGGAAACAGGTATGCGCGAGTCGTTGGTAGGCCAAATAGGGCCGCTGTGGCATTTGAAAGATGAGGGTGAAAAACGAACAAATTCGACGATGCCGGCTATGTCAAATTGATTGAAATTTTCGATGTGGCGAAATGCTTTGAAATGAATCAGTATCGAATAGTACACGTAAGAAAACATGGAAACAGGTATGCGCGAGTCGTTGGTAGGCCAAATAGGGCCGCTGTGGCATTTGAAAGATGAGGGTGAAAAACGAACAAATTCGACGATGCCGGCTATGTCAAATTGATTGAAATTTTCGATGTGGCGAAATGCTTTGAAATGAATCAGTATCGAATAGTACACGTAAGAAAACATGGAAACAGGTATGCGCGAGTCGTTGGTAGGCCAAATAGGGCCGCTGTGGCATTTGAAAGATGAGGGTGAAAAACGAACAAATTCGACGATGCCGGCTATGTCAAATTGATTGAAATTTTCGATGTGGCGAAATGCTTTGAAATGAATCAGTATCGAATAGTACACGTAAGAAAACATGGAAACAGGTATGCGCGAGTCGTTGGTAGGCCAAATAGGGCCGCTGTGGCATTTGAAAGATGAGGTGAAAAACGAACAAATTCGACGATGCCGGCTATGTCAAATTGATTGAAATTTTCGATGTGGCGAAATGCTTTGAAATTAATCAGTATCGAATAGTACACGTAAGAAAACATGGAAACAGGTATGCGCGAGTCGTTGGTAGGCCAAATAGGGCCGCTGTGGCATTTGAAAGATGAGGGTGAAAAACGAACAAATTCGACGATGCCGGCTATGTCAAATTGATTGAAATTTTCGATGTGGCGAAATGCTTTGAAATGAATCAGTATCGAATAGTACACGTAAGAAAACATGGAAACAGGTATGCGCGAGTCGTTGGTAGGCCAAATAGGGCCGCTGTGGCATTTGAAAGATGAGGGTGAAAAACGAACAAATTCGACGATGCCGGCTATGTCAAATTGATTGAGATTTTCGATGTGGCGAAATGCTTTGAAATGAATCAGTATCGAATAGTACACGTAAGAAAACATGGAAACAGGTATGCGCGAGTCGTTGGTAGGCCAAATAGGGCCGCTGTGGCATTTGAAAGATGAGGGTGAAAAACGAACAAATTCGACGATGCCGGCTATGTCAAATTGATTGAAATTTTCGATGTGGCGAAATGCTTTGAAATGAATCAGTATCGAATAGTACACGTAAGAAAACATGGAAACAGGTATGCGCGAGTCGTTGGTAGGCCAAATAGGGCCGCTGTGGCATTTGAAAGATGAGGGTGAAAAACGAACAAATTCGACGATGCCGGCTATGTCAAATTGATTGAAATTTTCGATGTGGCGAAATGCTTTGAAATGAATCAGTATCGAATAGGTACACGTAAGAAAACATGGAAACAGGTATGCGCGAGTCGTTGTAGGCCAAATAGGGCCGCTGTGGCATTTGAAAGATGAGGGTGAAAAACGAACAAATTCGACGATGCCGGCTATGTCAAATTGATTGAAATTTTCGATGTGGCGAAATGCTTTGAAATGAATCAGTATCGAATAGTACACGTAAGAAAACATGAAACAGGTATGCGCGAGTCGTTGGTAGGCCAAATAGGGCCGCTGTGGCATTTGAAAGATGAGGGTGAAAAACGAACAAATTCGACGATGCCGGCTATGTCAAATTGATTGAAATTTTCGATGTGGCGAAATGCTTTGAAATGAATCAGTATCGAATAGTACACGTAAGAAAACATGGAAACAGGTATGCGCGAGTCGTTGGTAGGCCAAATAGGGCCGCTGTGGCATTTGAAAGATGAGGGTGAAAAACGAACAAATTCGACGATGCCGGCTATGTCAAATTGATTGAAATTTTCGATGTGGCGAAATGCTTTGAAATGAATCAGTATCGAATAGTACACGTAAGAAAACATGGAAACAGGTATGCGCGAGTCGTTGGTAGGCCAAATAGGGCCGCTGTGGCATTTGAAAGATGAGGGTGAAAAACGACAAATTCGACGATGCCGGCTATGTCAAATTGATTGAAATTTTCGATGTGGCGAAATGCTTTGAAATGAATCAGTATCGAATAGTACACGTAAGAAAACATGGAAACAGGTATGCGCGAGTCGTTGGTAGGCCAAATAGGGCCGCTGTGGCATTTGAAAGATGAGGGTGAAAAACGAGCAAATTCGACGATGCCGGCTATGTCAAATTGATTGAAATTTTCGATGTGGCGAAATGCTTTGAAATTAATCAGTATCGAATAGTACACGTAAGAAAACATGGAAACAGGTATGCGCGAGTCGTTGGTAGGCCAAATAGGGCCGCTGTGGCATTTGAAAGATGAGGGTGAAAAACGAACAAATTCGACGATGCCGGCTATGTCAAATTGATTGAAATTTTCG
Organism: Eristalis arbustorum; assembly: GCA_916610145.1. Classification (NCBI taxonomy): domain Eukaryota; kingdom Metazoa; phylum Arthropoda; class Insecta; order Diptera; family Syrphidae; genus Eristalis; species Eristalis arbustorum. The sequence goes on along the minus strand of CAKAIZ010000305.1, from coordinate 30,731 downwards.
ATGTGGCGAAATGCTTTGAAATGAATCAGTATCGAATAGTACACGTAAGAAAACATGGAAACAGGTATGCGCGAGTCGTTGGTAGGCCAAATAGGGCCGCTGTGGCATTTGAAAGATGAGGGTGAAAAACGAACAAATTCGACGATGCCGGCTATGTCAAATTGATTGAAATTTTCGATGTGGCGAAATGCTTTGAAATGAATCAGTATCGAATAGTACACGTAAGAAAACATGGAAACAGGTATGCGCGAGTCGTTGGTAGGCCAAATAGGGCCGCTGTGGCATTTGAAAGATGAGGGTGAAAAACGAACAAATTCGACGATGCCGGCTATGTCAAATTGATTGAAATTTTCGATGTGGCGAAATGCTTTGAAATGAATCAGTATCGAATAGTACACGTAAGAAAACATGGAAACAGGTATGCGCGAGTCGTTGGTAGGCCAAATAGGGCCGCTGTGGCATTTGAAAGATGAGGGTGAAAAACGAACAAATTCGACGATGCCGGCTATGTCAAATTGATTGAAATTTTCGATGTGGCGAAATGCTTTGAAATGAATCAGTATCGAATAGTACACGTAAGAAAACATGGAAGCAGGTACGCGCGAGTCGTTGGTAGGCCAAATAGGGCCGCTGTGGCATTTGAAAGATGAGGGTGAAAAACGAACAATTCGACGATGCCGGCTATGTCAAATTGATTGAAATTTTCGATGTGGCGAAATGCTTTGAAATGAATCAGTATCGAATAGTACACGTAAGAAAACATGGAAACAGGTATGCGCGAGTCGTTGGTAGGCCAAATAGGGCCGCTGTGGCATTTGAAAGATGAGGGTGAAAAACGAACAAATTCGACGATGCCGGCTATGTCAAATTGATTGAAATTTTCGATGTGGCGAAATGCTTTGAAATGAATCAGTATCGAATAGTACACGTAAGAAAACATGGAAACAGGTATGCGCGAGTCGTTGGTAGGCCAAATAGGGCCGCTGTGGCATTTGAAAGATGAGGGTGAAAAACGAACAAATTCGACGATGCCGGCTATGTCAAATTGATTGAAATTTTCGATGTGGCGAAATGCTTTGAAATGAATCAGTATCGAATAGTACACGTAAGAAAACATGGAAACAGGTATGCGCGAGTCGTTGGTAGGCCAAATAGGGCCGCTGTGGCATTTGAAAGATGAGGGTGAAAAACGAACAAATTCGACGATGCCGGCTATGTCAAATTGATTGAGATTTTCGATGTGGCGAAATGCTTTGAAATGAATCAGTATCGAATAGTACACGTAAGAAAACATGGAAACAGGTATGCGCGAGTCGTTGGTAGGCCAAATAGGGCCGCTGTGGCATTTGAAAGATGAGGGTGAAAAACGAACAAATTCGACGATGCCGGCTATGTCAAATTGATTGAAATTTTCGATGTGGCGAAATGCTTTGAAATGAATCAGTATCGAATAGTACACGTAAGAAAACATGGAAACAGGTATGCGCGAGTCGTTGGTAGGCCAAATAGGGCCGCTGTGGCATTTGAAAGATGAGGGTGAAAAACGAACAAATTCGACGATGCCGGCTATGTCAAATTGATTGAAATTTTCGATGTGGCGAAATGCTTTGAAATGAATCAGTATCGAATGGTACACGTAAGAAAACATGGAAACAGGTATGCGCGAGTCGTTGGTAGGCCAAATAGGGCCGCTGTGGCATTTGAAAGATGAGGGTGAAAAACGAACAAATTCGACGATGCCGGCTATGTCAAATTGATTGAAATTTTCGATGTGGCGAAATGCTTTGAAATGAATCAGTATCGAATAGTACACGTAAGAAAACATGGAAACAGGTATGCGCGAGTCGTTGGTAGGCCAAATAGGGCCGCTGTGGCATTTGAAAGATGAGGGTGAAAAACGAACAAATTCGACGATGCCGGCTATGTCAAATTGATTGAAATTTTCGATGTGGCGAAATGCTTTGAAATTAATCAGTATCGAATAGTACACGTAAGAAAACATGGAAACAGGTATGCGCGAGTCGTTGGTAGGCCAAATAGGGCCGCTGTGGCATTTGAAAGATGAGGGTGAAAAACGAACAAATTCGACGATGCCGGCTATGTCAAATTGATTGAAATTTTCGATGTGGCGAAATGCTTTGAAATGAATCAGTATCGAATAGTACACGTAAGAAAACATGGAAACAGGTATGCGCGAGTCGTTGGTAGGCCAAATAGGGCCGCTGTGGCATTTGAAAGATGAGGGTGAAAAACGAACAAATTCGACGATGCCGGCTATGTCAAATTGATTGAAATTTTCGATGTGGCGAAATGCTTTGAAATGAATCAGTATCGAATAGTACACGTAAGAAAACATGGAAACAGGTATGCGCGAGTCGTTGGTAGGCCAAATAGGGCCGCTGTGGCATTTGAAAGATGAGGGTGAAAAACGAACAAATTCGACGATGCCGGCTATGTCAAATTGATTGAAATTTTCGATGTGGCGAAATGCTTTGAAATTAATCAGTATCGAATAGTACACGTAAGAAAACATGGAAACAGGTATGCGCGAGTCGTTGGTAGGCCAAATAGGGCCGCTGTGGCATTTGAAAGATGAGGGTGAAAAACGAACAAATTCGACGATGCCGGCTTTGTCAAATTGATTGAAATTTTCGATGTGGCGAAATGCTTTGAAATGAATCAGTATCGAATAGTACACGTAAGAAAACATGGAAACAAGTATGCGCGAGTCGTTGGTAGGCCAAATAGGGCCGCTGTGGCATTTGAAAGATGAGGGTGAAAAACGAACAAATTCGACGATGCCGGCTATGTCAAATTGATTGAAATTTTCGACGTGGCGAAATGCTTTGAAATGAATCAGTATCGAATAGTACACGTAAGAAAACATGGAAACAGGTATGCGCGAGTCGTTGGTAGGCCAAATATTGCCGCTGTGGCATTTGAAAGATGAGGGTGAAAAACGAACAAATTCGACTATGCCGGCTATGTCAAATTGATTGAAATTTTCGATGTGGCGAAATGCTTCGAAATGAATCAGTATCGAATAGTACACGTAAGAAAACATGGAAACAGGTATGCGCGAGTCGTTGGTAGGCCAAATAGGGCCGCTGTGGCATTTGAAAGATGAGGGTGAAAAACGAACAAATTCGACGATGCCGGCTATGTCAAATTGATTGAAATTTTCGATGTGGCGAAATGCTTTGAAATGAATCAGTATCGAATAGTACACGTAAGAAAACATGGAAACAGGTATGCGCGAGTCGTTGGTAGGCCAAATAGGGCCGCTGTGGCATTTGAAAGATGAGGGTGAAAAACGAACAAATTCGACGATGCCGGCTATGTCAAATTGATTGAAATTTTCAATGTGGCGAAATGCTTTGAAATGAATCAGTATCGAATAGTACACGTAAGAAAACATGGAAACAGGTATGCGCGAGTCGTTGGTAGGCTAAATAGGGCCGCTGTGGCATTTGAAAGATGAGGGTGAAAAACGAACAAATTCGACGATGCCGGCTATGTCAAATTGATTGAAATTTTCGATGTGGCGAAATGCTTTGAAATGAATCAGTATCGAATAGTACACGTAAGAAAACATGGAAACAGGTATGCGCGAGTCGTTGGTAGGCCAAATAGGGCCGCTGTGGCATTTGAAAGATGAGGGTGAAAAACGAACAAATTCGACGATGCCGGCTATGTCAAATTGATTGAAATTTTCGATGTGGCGAAATGCTTTGAAATGAATCAGTATCGAATAGTACACGTAAGAAAACATGGAAACAGGTATGCGCGAGTCGTTGGTAGGCCAAATAGGGCCGCTGTGGCATTTGAAAGATGAGGGTGAAAAACGAACAAATTCGACGATGCCGGCTATGTCAAATTGATTGAAATTTTCGATGTGGCGAAATGCTTTGAAATGAATCAGTATCGAATAGTACACGTAAGAAAACATGGAAACAGGTATGCGCGAGTCGTTGGTAGGCCAAATAGGGCCGCTGTGGCATTTGAAAGATGAGGGTGAAAAACGAACAAATTCGACGATGCCGGCTATGTCAAATTGATTGAAATTTTCGATGTGGCGAAATGCTTTGAAATGAATCAGTATCGAATAGTACACGTAAGAAAACATGGAAACAGGTATGCGCGAGTCGTTGGTAGGCCAAATAGGGCCGCTGTGGCATTTGAAAGATGAGGGTGAAAAACGAACAAATTCGACGATGCCGGCTATGTCAAATTGATTGAAATTTTCGATGTGGCGAAATGCTTTGAAATGAATCAGTATCGAATAGTACACGTAAGAAAACATGGAAACAGGTATGCGCGAGTCGTTGGTAGGCCAAATAGGGCCGCTGTGGCATTTGAAAGATGAGGGTGAAAAACGAACAAATTCGACGATGCCGGCTATGTCAAATTGATTGAAATTTTCGATGTGGCGAAATGCTTTGAAATGAATCAGTATCGAATAGTACACGTAAGAAAACATGGAAACAGGTATGCGCGAGTCGTTGGTAGGCCAAATAGGGCCGCTGTGGCATTTGAAAGATGAGGGTGAAAAACGAACAAATTCGACGATGCCGGCTATGTCAAATTGATTGAAATTTTCGATGTGGCGAAATGCTTCGAAATGAATCAGTATCGAATAGTACACGTAAGAAAACATGGAAACAGGTATGCGCGAGTCGTTGGTAGGCCAAATAGGGCCGCTGTGGCATTTGAAAGATGAGGGTGAAAAACGAACAAATTCGACGATGCCGGCTATGTCAAATTGATTGAAATTTTCGATGTGGCGAAATGCTTTGAAATGAATCAGTATCGAATAGTACACGTAAGAAAACATGGAAACAGGTATGCGCGAGTCGTTGGTAGGCCAAATAGGGCCGCTGTGGCATTTGAAAGATGAGGGTGAAAAACGAACAAATTCGACGATGCCGGCTATGTCAAATTGCTTGAAATTTTCGATGTGGCGAAATGCTTTGAAATGAATCAGTATCGAATAGTACACGTAAGAAAACATGGAAACAGGTATGCGCGAGTCGTTGGTAGGCCAAATAGGGCCGCTGTGGCATTTGAAAGATGAGGGTGAAAAACGAACAAATTCGACGATGCCGGCTATGTCAAATTGATTGAAATTTTCGATGTGGCGAAATGCTTTGAAATGAATCAGTATCGAACAGTACACGTAAGAAAACATGGAAACAGGTATGCGCGAGTCGTTGGTAGGCCAAATAGGGCCGCTGTGGCATTTGAAAGATGAGGGTGAAAAACGAACAAATTCGACGATGCCGGCTATGTCAAATTGATTGAAATTTTCGATGTGGCGAAATGCTTTGAAATGAATCAGTATCGAATAGTACACGTAAGAAAACATGGAAACAGGTATGCGCGAGTCGTTGGTAGGCCAAATAGGGCCGCTGTGGCATTTGAAAGATGAGGGTGAAAAACGAACAAATTCGACGATGCCGGCTATGTCAAATTGATTGAAATTTTCGATGTGGCGAAATGCTTTGAAATGAATCAGTATCGAATAGTACACGTAAGAAAACATGGAAACAGGTATGCGCGAGTCGTTGGTAGGCCAAATAGGGCCGCTGTGGCATTTGAAAGATGAGGGTGAAAAACGAACAAATTCGACGATGCCGGCTATGTCAAATTGATTGAAATTTTCGATGTGGCGAAATGCTTTGAAATGAATCAGTATCGAATAGTACACGTAAGAAAACATGGAAACAGGTATGCGCGAGTCGTTGGTAGGCCAAATAGGGCCGCTGTGGCATTTGAAAGATGAGGGTGAAAAACGAACAAATTCGACGATGCCGGCTATGTCAAATTGATTGAAATTTTCGATGTCCCGAAATGCTTTGAAATGAATCAGTATCGAATAGTACACGTAAGAAAACATGGAAACAGGTATGCGCGAGTCGTTGGTAGGCCAAATAGGGCCGCTGTGGCATTTGAAAGATGAGGGTGAAAAACGAACAAATTCGACGATGCCGGCTATGTCAAATTGATTGAAATTTTCGATGTGGCGAAATGCTTTGAAATGAATCAGTATCGAATAGTACACGTAAGAAAACATGGAAACAGGTATGCGCGAGTCGTTGGTAGGCCAAATAGGGCCGCTGTGGCATTTGAAAGATGAGGGTGAAAAACGAACAAATTCGACGATGCCGGCTATGTCAAATTGATTGAAATTTTCGATGTGGCGAAATGCTTCGAAATGAATCAGTATCGAATAGTACACGTAAGAAAACATGGAAACAGGTATGCGCGAGTCGTTGGTAGGCCAAATAGGGCCGCTGTGGCATTTGAAAGATGAGGGTGAAAAACGAACAAATTCGACGATGCCGGCTATGTCAAATTGATTGAAATTTTCGATGTGGCGAAATGCTTTGAAATGAATCAGTATCGAATAATACACGTAAGAAAACATGGAAACAGGTATGCGCGAGTCGTTGGTAGGCCAAATAGGGCCGCTGTGGCATTTGAAAGATGAGGGTGAAAAACGAACAAATTCGACGATGCCGGCTATGTCAAATTGATTGAAATTTTCGATGTGGCGAAATGCTTCGAAATGAATCAGTATCGAATAGTACACGTAAGAAAACATGGAAACAGGTATGCGCGAGTCGTTGGTAGGCCAAATAGGGCCGCTGTGGCATTTGAAAGATGAGGGTGAAAAACGAACAAATTCGACGATGCCGGCTATGTCAAATTGCTTGAAATTTTCGATGTGGCGAAATGCTTTGAAATGAATCAGTATCGAATAGTACACGTAAGAAAACATGGAAACAGGTATGCGCGAGTCGTTGGTAGGCCAAATAGGGCCGCTGTGGCATTTGAAAGATGAGGGTGAAAAACGAACAAATTCGACGATGCCGGCTATGTCAAATTGATTGAAATTTTCGATGTGGCGAAATGCTTTGAAATGAATCAGTATCGAATAGTACACGTAAGAAAACATGGAAACAGGTATGCGCGAGTCGCTGGTAGGCCAAATAGGGCCGCTGTGGCATTTGAAAGATGAGGGTGAAAAACGAACAAATTCGACGATGCCGGCTATGTCAAATTGCTTGAAATTTTCGATGTGGCGAAATGCTTTGAAATGAATCAGTATCGAATAGTACACGTAAGAAAACATGGAAACAGGTATGCGCGAGTCGTTGGTAGGCCAAATAGGGCCGCTGTGGCATTTGAAAGATGAGGGTGAAAAACGAACAAATTCGACGATGCCGGCTATGTCAAATTGATTGAAATTTTCGATGTGGCGAAATGCTTTGAAATGAATCAGTATCGAACAGTACACGTAAGAAAACATGGAAACAGGTATGCGCGAGTCGTTGGTAGGCCAAATAGGGCCGCTGTGGCATTTGAAAGATGAGGGTGAAAAACGAACAAATTCGACGATGCCGGCTATGTCAAATTGATTGAAATTTTCGATGTGGCGAAATGCTTTGAAATGAATCAGTATCGAATAGTACACGTAAGAAAACATGGAAACAGGTATGCGCGAGTCGTTGGTAGGCCAAATAGGGCCGCTGTGGCATTTGAAAGATGAGGGTGAAAAACGAACAAATTCGACGATGCCGGCTATGTCAAATTGATTGAAATTTTCGATGTGGCGAAATGCTTTGAAATGAATCAGTATCGAATAGTACACGTAAGAAAACATGGAAACAGGTATGCGCGAGTCGTTGGTAGGCCAAATAGGGCCGCTGTGGCATTTGAAAGATGAGGGTGAAAAACGAACAAATTCGACGATGCCGGCTATGTCAAATTGATTGAAATTTTCGATGTGGCGAAATGCTTTGAAATGAATCAGTATCGAATAGTACACGTAAGAAAACATGGAAACAGGTATGCGCGAGTCGTTGGTAGGCCAAATAGGGCCGCTGTGGCATTTGAAAGATGAGGGTGAAAAACGAACAAATTCGACGATGCCGGCTATGTCAAATTGATTGAAATTTTCGATGTCCCGAAATGCTTTGAAATGAATCAGTATCGAATAGTACACGTAAGAAAACATGGAAACAGGTATGCGCGAGTCGTTGGTAGGCCAAATAGGGCCGCTGTGGCATTTGAAAGATGAGGGTGAAAAACGAACAAATTCGACGATGCCGGCTATGTCAAATTGATTGAAATTTTCGATGTGGCGAAATGCTTTGAAATGAATCAGTATCGAATAGTACACGTAAGAAAACATGGAAACAGGTATGCGCGAGTCGTTGGTAGGCCAAATAGGGCCGCTGTGGCATTTGAAAGATGAGGGTGAAAAACGAACAAATTCGACGATGCCGGCTATGTCAAATTGATTGAAATTTTCGATGTGGCGAAATGCTTTGAAATGAATCAGTATCGAATAGTACACGTAAGAAAACATGGAAACAGGTATGCGCGAGTCGTTGGTAGGCCAAATAGGGCCGCTGTGGCATTTGAAAGATGAGGGTGAAAAACGAACAAATTCGACGATGCCGGCTATGTCAAATTGATTGAAATTTTCGATGTGGCGAAATGCTTTGAAATGAATCAGTATCGAATAGTACACGTAAGAAAACATGGAAACAGGTATGCGCGAGTCGTTGGTAGGCCAAATAGGGCCGCTGTGGCATTTGAAAGATGATTGTGAAAAACGAACAAATTCGACGATGCCGGCTATGTCAAATTGATTGAAATTTTCGATGTGGCGAAATGCTTTGAAATGAATCAGTATCGAATAATACACGTAAGAAAACATGGAAACAGGTATGCGCGAGTCGTTGGTAGGCCAAATAGGGCCGCTGTGGCATTTGAAAGATGAGGGTGAAAAACGAACAAATTCGACGATGCCGGCTATGTCAAATTGATTGAAATTTTCGATGTGGCGAAATGCTTCGAAATGAATCAGTATCGAATAGTACACGTAAGAAAACATGGAAACAGGTATGCGCGAGTCGTTGGTAGGCCAAATAGGGCCGCTGTGGCATTTGAAAGATGAGGGTGAAAAACGAACAAATTCGACGATGCCGGCTATGTCAAATTGCTTGAAATTTTCGATGTGGCGAAATGCTTTGAAATGAATCAGTATCGAATAGTACACGTAAGAAAACATGGAAACAGGTATGCGCGAGTCGTTGGTAGGCCAAATAGGGCCGCTGTGGCATTTGAAAGATGAGGGTGAAAAACGAACAAATTCGACGATGCCGGCTATGTCAAATTGATTGAAATTTTCGATGTGGCGAAATGCTTTGAAATGAATCAGTATCGAATAGTACACGTAAGAAAACATGGAAACAGGTATGCGCGAGTCGTTGGTAGGCCAAATAGGGCCGCTGTGGCATTTGAAAGATGAGGGTGAAAAACGAACAAATTCGACGATGCCGGCTATGTCAAATTGATTGAAATTTTCGATGTGGCGAAATGCTTTGAAATGAATCAGTATCGAATAGTACACGTAAGAAAACATGGAAACAGGTATGCGCGAGTCGTTGGTAGGCCAAATAGGGCCGCTGTGGCATTTGAAAGATGATTGTGAAAAACGAACAAATTCGACGATGCCGGCTATGTCAAATTGATTGAAATTTTCGATGTGGCGAAATGCTTTGAAATGAATCAGTATCGAATAGTACACGTAAGAAAACATGGAAACAGGTATGCGCGAGTCGTTGGTAGGCCAAATAGGGCCGCTGTGGCATTTGAAAGATGATTGTGAAAAACGAACAAATTCGACGATGCCGGCTATGTCAAATTGATTGAAATTTTCGATGTGGCGAAATGCTTTGAAATGAATCAGTATCGAATAATACACGTAAGAAAACATGGAAACAGGTATGCGCGAGTCGTTGGTAGGCCAAATAGGGCCGCTGTGGCATTTGAAAGATGAGGGTGAAAAACGAACAAATTCGACGATGCCGGCTATGTCAAATTGATTGAAATTTTCGATGTGGCGAAATGCTTCGAAATGAATCAGTATCGAATAGTACACGTAAGAAAACATGGAAACAGGTATGCGCGAGTCGTTGGTAGGCCAAATAGGGCCGCTGTGGCATTTGAAAGATGAGGGTGAAAAACGAACAAATTCGACGATGCCGGCTATGTCAAATTGCTTGAAATTTTCGATGTGGCGAAATGCTTTGAAATGAATCAGTATCGAATAGTACACGTAAGAAAACATGGAAACAGGTATGCGCGAGTCGTTGGTAGGCCAAATAGGGCCGCTGTGGCATTTGAAAGATGAGGGTGAAAAACGAACAAATTCGACGATGCCGGCTATGTCAAATTGATTGAAATTTTCGATGTGGCGAAATGCTTTGAAATGAATCAGTATCGAATAGTACACGTAAGAAAACATGGAAACAGGTATGCGCGAGTCGTTGGTAGGCCAAATAGGGCCGCTGTGGCATTTGAAAGATGAGGGTGAAAAACGAACAAATTCGACGATGCCGGCTATGTCAAATTGATTGAAATTTTCGATGTGGCGAAATGCTTTGAAATGAATCAGTATCGAATAGTACACGTAAGAAAACATGGAAACAGGTATGCGCGAGTCGTTGGTAGGCCAAATAGGGCCGCTGTGGCATTTGAAAGATGATTGTGAAAAACGAACAAATTCGACGATGCCGGCTATGTCAAATTGATTGAAATTTTCGATGTGGCGAAATGCTTTGAAATGAATCAGTATCGAATAATACACGTAAGAAAACATGGAAACAGGTATGCGCGAGTCGTTGGTAGGCCAAATAGGGCCGCTGTGGCATTTGAAAGATGAGGGTGAAAAACGAACAAATTCGACGATGCCGGCTATGTCAAATTGATTGAAATTTTCGATGTGGCGAAATGCTTCGAAATGAATCAGTATCGAATAGTACACGTAAGAAAACATGGAAACAGGTATGCGCGAGTCGTTGGTAGGCCAAATAGGGCCGCTGTGGCATTTGAAAGATGAGGGTGAAAAACGAACAAATTCGACGATGCCGGCTATGTCAAATTGATTGAAATTTTCGATGTGGCGAAATGCTTTGAAATGAATCAGTATCGAATAGTACACGTAAGAAAACATGGAAACAGGTATGCGCGAGTCGTTGGTAGGCCAAATAGGGCCGCTGTGGCATTTGAAAGATGAGGGTGAAAAACGAACAAATTCGACGATGCCGGCTATGTCAAATTGATTGAAATTTTCGATGTGGCGAAATGCTTTGAAATGAATCAGTATCGAATAGTACACGTAAGAAAACATGGAAACAGGTATGCGCGAGTCGTTGGTAGGCCAAATAGGGCCGCTGTGGCATTTGAAAGATGAGGGTGAAAAACGAACAAATTCGACGATGCCGGCTATGTCAAATTGATTGAAATTTTCGATGTGGCGAAATGCTTTGAAATGAATCAGTATCGAATAGTACACGTAAGAAAACATGGAAACAGGTATGCGCGAGTCGTTGGTAGGCCAAATAGGGCCGCTGTGGCATTTGAAAGATGAGGGTGAAAAACGAACAAATTCGACGATGCCGGCTATGTCAAATTGATTGAAATTTTCGATGTGGCGAAATGCTTTGAAATGAATCAGTATCGAATAGTACACGTAAGAAAACATGGAAACAGGTATGCGCGAGTCGTTGGTAGGCCAAATAGGGCCGCTGTGGCATTTGAAAGATGATTGTGAAAAACGAACAAATTCGACGATGCCGGCTATGTCAAATTGATTGAAATTTTCGATGTGGCGAAATGCTTTGAAATGAATCAGTATCGAATAATACACGTAAGAAAACATGGAAACAGGTATGCGCGAGTCGTTGGTAGGCCAAATGGGGCTGCTGTGGCATTTGAAAGATGAGGGTGAAAAACGAACAAATTCGACGATGCCGGCTATGTCAAATTGATTGAAATTTTCGATGTGGCGAAATGCTTCGAAATGAATCAGTATCGAATAGTACACGTAAGAAAACATGGAAACAGGTATGCGCGAGTCGTTGGTAGGCCAAATAGGGCCGCTGTGGCATTTGAAAGATGAGGGTGAAAAACGAACAAATTCGACGATGCCGGCTATGTCAAATTGCTTGAAATTTTCGATGTGGCGAAATGCTTTGAAATGAATCAGTATCGAATAGTACACGTAAGAAAACATGGAAACAGGTATGCGCGAGTCGTTGGTAGGCCAAATAGGGCCGCTGTGGCATTTGAAAGATGAGGGTGAAAAACGAACAAATTCGACGATGCCGGCTATGTCAAATTGATTGAAATTTTCGATGTGGCGAAATGCTTTGAAATGAATCAGTATCGAATAGTACACGTAAGAAAACATGGAAACAGGTATGCGCGAGTCGTTGGTAGGCCAAATAGGGCCGCTGTGGCATTTGAAAGATGAGGGTGAAAAACGAACAAATTCGACGATGCCGGCTATGTCAAATTGATTGAAATTTTCGATGTGGCGAAATGCTTTGAAATGAATCAGTATCGAATAGTACACGTAAGAAAACATGGAAACAGGTATGCGCGAGTCGTTGGTAGGCCAAATAGGGCCGCTGTGGCATTTGAAAGATGATTGTGAAAAACGAACAAATTCGACGATGCCGGCTATGTCAAATTGATTGAAATTTTCGATGTGGCGAAATGCTTTGAAATGAATCAGTATCGAATAATACACGTAAGAAAACATGGAAACAGGTATGCGCGAGTCGTTGGTAGGCCAAATAGGGCCGCTGTGGCATTTGAAAGATGAGGGTGAAAAACAAACAAATTCGACGATGCCGGCTATGTCAAATTGATTGAAATTTTCGATGTGGCGAAATGCTTCGAAATGAATCAGTATCGAATAGTACACGTAAGAAAACATGGAAACAGGTATGCGCGAGTCGTTGGTAGGCCAAATAGGGCCGCTGTGGCATTTGAAAGATGAGGGTGAAAAACGAACAAATTCGACGATGCCGGCTATGTCAAATTGCTTGAAATTTTCGATGTGGCGAAATGCTTTGAAATGAATCAGTATCGAATAGTACACGTAAGAAAACATGGAAACAGGTATGCGCGAGTCGTTGGTAGGCCAAATAGGGCCGCTGTGGCATTTGAAAGATGAGGGTGAAAAACGAACAAATTCGACGATGCCGGCTATGTCAAATTGATTGAAATTTTCGATGTGGCGAAATGCTTTGAAATGAATCAGTATCGAATAGTACACGTAAGAAAACATGGAAACAGGTATGCGCGAGTCGTTGGTAGGCCAAATAGGGCCGCTGTGGCATTTGAAAGATGAGGGTGAAAAACGAACAAATTCGACGATGCCGGCTATGTCAAATTGATTGAAATTTTCGATGTGGCGAAATGCTTTGAAATGAATCAGTATCGAATAGTACACGTAAGAAAACATGGAAACAGGTATGCGCGAGTCGTTGGTAGGCCAAATAGGGCCGCTGTGGCATTTGAAAGATGAGGGTGAAAAACGAACAAATTCGACGATGCCGGCTATGTCAAATTGATTGAAATTTTCGATGTGGCGAAATGCTTTGAAATGAATCAGTATCGAATAGTACACGTAAGAAAACATGGAAACAGGTATGCGCGAGTCGTTGGTAGGCCAAATAGGGCCGCTGTGGCATTTGAAAGATGAGGGTGAAAAACGAACAAATTCGACGATGCCGGCTATGTCAAATTGATTGAAATTTTCGATGTGGCGAAATGCTTTGAAATGAATCAGTATCGAATAGTACACGTAAGAAAACATGGAAACAGGTATGCGCGAGTCGTTGGTAGGCCAAATAGGGCCGCTGTGGCATTTGAAAGATGAGGGTGAAAAACGAACAAATTCGACGATGCCGGCTATGTCAAATTGATTGAAATTTTCGATGTGGCGAAATGCTTTGAAATGAATCAGTATCGAATAGTACACGTAAGAAAACATGGAAACAGGTATGCGCGAGTCGTTGGTAGGCCAAAAAGGCCGCTGTGGCATTTGAAAGATGAGGGTGAAAAACGAACAAATTCGACGATGCCGGCTATGTCAAATTGATTGAAATTTTCGATGTGGCGAAATGCTTTGAAATGAATCAGTATCGAATAGTACACGTAAGAAAACATGGAAACAGGTATGCGCGAGTCGTTGGTAGGCCAAATAGGGCCGCTGTGGCATTTGAAAGATGATTGTGAAAAACGAACAAATTCGACGATGCCGGCTATGTCAAATTGATTGAAATTTTCGATGTGGCGAAATGCTTTGAAATGAATCAGTATCGAATAATACACGTAAGAAAACATGGAAACAGGTATGCGCGAGTCGTTGGTAGGCCAAATAGGGCCGCTGTGGCATTTGAAATATGAGGGAGAAAAACGAACAAATTCGACGATGCCGGCTATGTCAAATTGATTGAAATTTTCGATGTGGCGAAATGCTTTGAAATGAATCAGTATCGAATAGTACACGTAAGAAAACATGGAAACAGGTATGCGCGAGTCGTTGGTAGGCCAAATAGGGCCGCTGTGGCATTTGAAAGATGAGGGTGAAAAACGAACAAATTCGACGATGCCGGCTATGTCAAATTGCTTGAAATTTTCGATGTGGCGAAATGCTTTGAAATGAATCAGTATCGAATAGTACACGTAAGAAAACATGGAAACAGGTATGCGCGAGTCGTTGGTAGGCCAAATAGGGCCGCTGTGGCATTTGAAAGATGAGGGTGAAAAACGAACAAATTCGACGATGCCGGCTATGTCAAATTGATTGAAATTTTCGATGTGGCGAAATGCTTTGAAATGAATCAGTATCGAATAGTACACGTAAGAAAACATGGAAACAGGTATGCGCGAGTCGTTGGTAGGCCAAATAGGGCCGCTGTGGCATTTGAAAGATGAGGGTGAAAAACGAACAAATTCGACGATGCCGGCTATGTCAAATTGATTGAAATTTTCGATGTGGCGAAATGCTTTGAAATGAATCAGTATCGAATAGTACACGTAAGAAAACATGGAAATAGGTATGCGCGAGTCGTTGGTAGGCCAAATAGGGCCGCTGTGGCATTTGAAAGATGATTGTGAAAAACGAACAAATTCGACGATGCCGGCTATGTCAAATTGATTGAAATTTTCGATGTGGCGAAATGCTTTGAAATGAATCAGTATCGAATAATACACGTAAGAAAACATGGAAACAGGTATGCGCGAGTCGTTGGTAGGCCAAATAGGGCCGCTGTGGCATTTGAAAGATGAGGGTGAAAAACGAACAAATTCGACGATGCCGGCTATGTCAAATTGATTGAAATTTTCGATGTGGCGAAATGCTTCGAAATGAATCAGTATCGAATAGTACACGTAAGAAAACATGGAAACCGGTATGCGCGAGTCGTTGGTAGGCCAAATAGGGCCGCTGTGGCATTTGAAAGATGAGGGTGAAAAACGAACAAATTCGACGATGCCGGCTATGTCAAATTGCTTGAAATTTTCGATGTGGCGAAATGCTTTGAAATGAATCAGTATCGAATAGTACACGTAAGAAAACATGGAAACAGGTATGCGCGAGTCGTTGGTAGGCCAAATAGGGCCGCTGTGGCATTTGAAAGATGAGGGTGAAAAACGAACAAATTCGACGATGCCGGCTATGTCAAATTGATTGAAATTTTCGATGTGGCGAAATGCTTTGAAATGAATCAGTATCGAATAGTACACGTAAGAAAACATGGAAACAGGTATGCGCGAGTCGTTGGTAGGCCAAATAGGGCCGCTGTGGCATTTGAAAGATGAGGGTGAAAAACGAACAAATTCGACGATGCCGGCTATGTCAAATTGATTGAAATTTTCGATGTGGCGAAATGCTTTGAAATGAATCAGTATCGAATAGTACACGTAAGAAAACATGGAAACAGGTATGCGCGAGTCGTTGGTAGGCCAAATAGGGCCGCTGTGGCATTTGAAAGATGAGGGTGAAAAACGAACAAATTCGACGATGCCGGCTATGTCAAATTGATTGAAATTTTCGATGTGGCGAAATGCTTTGAAATGAATCAGTATCGAATAGTACACGTAAGAAAACATGGAAACAGGTATGCGCGAGTCGTTGGTAGGCCAAATAGGGCCGCTGTGGCATTTGAAAGATGAGGGTGAAAAACGAACAAATTCGACGATGCCGGCTATGTCAAATTGATTGAAATTTTCGATGTGGCGAAATGCTTTGAAATGAATCAGTATCGAATAGTACACGTAAGAAAACATGGAAACAGGTATGCGCGAGTCGTTGATAGGCCAAATAGGGCCGCTGTTTCATTTGAAATATGAGGGTGAAAAACGAACAAATTCGACGATGCCGGCTATGTCAAATTGATTGAAATTTTCGATGTGGCGAAATGCTTTGAAATGAATCAGTATCGAATAGTACACGTAAGAAAACATGGAAACAGGTATGCGCGAGTCGTTGGTAGGCCAAATAGGGCCGCTGTGGCATTTGAAAGATGAGGGTGAAAAACGAACAAATTCGACGATGCCGGCTATGTCAAATTGATTGAAATTTTCGATGTGGCGAAATGCTTTGAAATGAATCAGTATCGAATAGTACACGTAAGAAAACATGGAAACAGGTATGCGCGAGTCGTTGGTAGGCCAAATAGGGCCGCTGTGGCATTTGAAAGATGAGGGTGAAAAACGAACAAATTCGACGATGCCGGCTATGTCAAATTGATTGAAATTTTCGATGTCCCGAAATGCTTTGAAATGAATCAGTATCGAATAGTACACGTAAGAAAACATGGAAACAGGTATGCGCGAGTCGTTGGTAGGCCAAATAGGGCCGCTGTGGCATTTGAAAGATGAGGGTGAAAAACGAACAAATTCGACGATGCCGGCTATGTCAAATTGATTGAAATTTTCGATGTGGCGAAATGCTTTGAAATGAATCAGTATCAAATAGTACACGTAAGAAAACATGGAAAAAGGTATGCGCGAGTCGTTGGTAGGCCAAATAGGGCCGCTGTGGCATTTGAAAGATGAGGGTGAAAAACGAACAAATTCGACGATGCCGGCTATGTCAAATTGATTGAAATTTTCGATGTGGCGAAATGCTTTGAAATGAATCAGTATCGAATAGTACACGTAAGAAAACATGGAAACAGGTATGCGCGAGTCGTTGGTAGGCCAAATAGGGCCGCTGTGGCATTTGAAAGATGAGGGTGAAAAACGAACAAATTCGACGATGCCGGCTATGTCAAATTGATTGAAATTTTCGATGTGGCGAAATGCTTCGAAATGAATCAGTATCGAATAGTACACGTAAGAAAACATGGAAACAGGTATGCGCGAGTCGTTGGTAGGCCAAATAGGGCCGCTGTGGCATTTGAAAGATGAGGGTGAAAAACGAACAAATTCGACGATGCCGGCTATGTCAAATTGATTGAAATTTTCGATGTGGCGAAATGCTTCGAAATGAATCAGTATCGAATAGTACACGTAAGAAAACATGGAAACAGGTATGCGGGAGTCGTTGGTAGGCCAAATAGGGCCGCTGTGGCATTTGAAAGATGAGGGTGAAAAACGAACAAATTCGACGATGCCGGCTATGTCAAATTGATTGAAATTTTCTATGTGGCGAAATGCTTCGAAATGAATCAGTATCGAATAGTACACGTAAGAAAACATGGAAACAGGTATGCGCGAGTCGTTGGTAGGCCAAATAGGGCCGCTGTGGCATTTGAAAGATGAGGGTGAAAAACGAACAAATTCGACGATGCCGGCTATGTTTTTTTGCTATGTTTGGCTATGTTTGATTGAAATTTTCGATGTGGCGAAATGCTTTGAAATGAATCAGTATCGAATAGTACACGTAAGAAAACATGGAAACAGGTATGCGCGAGTCGTTGGTAGGCCAAATAGGGCTGCTGTGGCATTTGAAAGATGAGGGTGAAAAACGAACAAATTCGACGATGCCGGCTATGTCAAATTGATTGAAATTTTCGATGTGGCGAAATGCTTTGAAATGAATCAGTATCGAATAGTACACGTAAGAAAACATGGAAACAGGTATGCGCGAGTCGTTGGTAGGCTAAATAGGGCCGCTGTGGCATTTGAAAGATGAGGGTGAAAAACGAACAAATTCGACGATGCCGGCTATGTTAAATTGATTGAAATTTTCGATGTGGCGAAATGCTTTGAAATGAATCAGTATCGAAAAGTACACGTAAGAAAACATGGAAACAGGTATGCGCGAGTCGTTGGTAGGCCAAATAGGGCCGCTGTGGCATTTGAAAGATGAGGGTGAAAAACGAACAAATTCGACGATGCCGGCTATGTCAAATTGATTGAAATTTTCGATGTGGCGAAATGCTTTGAAATTAATCAGTATCGAATAGTACACGTAAGAAAACATGGAAACAGGTATGCGCGAGTCGTTGGTAGGCCAAATAGGGCCGCTGTGGCATTTGAAAGATGAGGGTGAAAAACGAACAAATTCGACGATGCCGGCTATGTCAAATTGATTGAAATTTTCGATGTGGCGAAATGCTTTGAAATGAATCAGTATCGAATAGTACACGTAAGAAAACATGGAAACAGGTATGCGCGAGTCGTTGGTAGGCCAAATAGGGCCGCTGTGGCATTTGAAAGATGAGGGTGAAAAACGAACAAATTCGACGATGCCGGCTATGTCAAATTGATTGAAATTTTCGATGTGGCGAAATGCTTTGAAATGAATCAGTATCGAATAGTACACGTAAGAAAACATGGAAACAGGTATGCGCGAGTCGTTGGTAGGCCAAATAGGGCCGCTGTGGCATTTGAAAGATGAGGGTGAAAAACGAACAAATTCGACGATGCCGGCTATGTCAAATTGATTGAAATTTTCGATGTGGCGAAATGCTTTGAAATGAATCAGTATCGAATAGTACACGTAAGAAAACATGGAAACAGGTATGCGCGAGTCGTTGGTAGGCCAAATAGGGCCGCTGTGGCATTTGAAAGATGAGGGTGAAAAACGAACAAATTCGACGATGCCGGCTATGTCAAATTGATTGAAATTTTCGATGTGGCGAAATGCTTTGAAATGAATCAGTATCGAATAGTACACGTAAGAAAACGTGGAAACAGGTATGCGCGAGTCGTTGGTAGGCCAAATAGGGCCGCTGTGGCATTTGAAAGATGAGGGTGAAAAACGAACAAATTCGACGATGCCGGCTATGTCAAATTGATTGAAATTTTCGATGTGGCGAAATGCTTTGAAATGAATCAGTATCGAATAGTACACGTAAGAAAACATGGAAACAGGTATGCGCGAGTCGTTGGTAGGCCAAATAGGGCCGCTGTGGCATTTGAAAGATGAGGGTGAAAAACGAACAAATTCGACGATGCCGGCTATGTCAAATTGCTTGAAATTTTCGATGTGGCGAAATGCTTTGAAATGAATCAGTATCGAATAGTACACGTAAGAAAACATGGAAACAGGTATGCGCGAGTCGTTGGTAGGCCAAATAGGGCCGCTGTGGCATTTGAAAGATGAGGGTGAAAAACGAACAAATTCGACGATGCCGGCTATGTCAAATTGATTGAAATTTGCGATGTGGCGAAATGCTTTGAAATGAATCAGTATCGAATAGTACACGTAAGAAAACATGGAAACAGGTATGCGCGAGTCGTTGGTAGGCCAAATAGGGCCGCTGTGGCATTTGAAAGATGAGGGTGAAAAACGAACAAATTCGACGATGCCGGCTATGTCAAATTGATTGAAATTTTCGATGTGGCGAAATGCTTTGAAATGAATCAGTATCGAATAGTACACGTAAGAAAACATGGAAACAGGTATGCGCGAGTCGTTGGTAGGCCAAATAGGGCCGCTGTGGCATTTGAAAGATGAGGGTGAAAAACGAACAAATTCGACGATGCCGGCTATGTCAAATTGATTGAAATTTTCGATGTGGCGAAATGCTTTGAAATGAATCAGTATCGAAAAGTACACGTAAGAAAACATGGAAACAGGTATGCGCGAGTCGTTGGTAGGCCAAATAGGGCCGCTGTGGCATTTGAAAGATGAGGGTGAAAAACGAACAAATTCGACGATGCCGGCTATGTCAAATTGATTGAAATTTTCGATGTGGCGAAATGCTTTGAAATGAATCAGTATCGAATAGTACACGTAAGAAAACATGGAAACAGGTATGCGCGAGTCGTTGGTAGGCCAAATAGGGCCGCTGTGGCATTTGAAAGATGAGGGTGAAAAACGAACAAATTCGACGATGCCGGCTATGTCAAATTGATTGAAATTTTCGATGTTACGAAATGCTTTGAAATGAATCAGTATCGAATAGTACACGTAAGAAAACATGGAAACAGGTATGCGCGTGTCGTTGGTAGGCCAAATAGGGCCGCTGTGGCATTTGAAAGATGAGGGTGAAAAACGAACAAATTCGACGATGCCGGCTATGTCAAATTGATTGAAATTTTCGTTGTGGCGAAATGCTTTGAAATGAATCAGTATCGAATAGTACACGTAAGAAAACATGGAAACAGGTATGCGCGAGTCGTTGGTAGGCCAAATAGGGCCGCTGTGGCATTTGAAAGATGAGGGTGAAAAACGAACAAATTCGACGATGCCGGCTATGTCAAATTGATTGAAATTTTCGATGTGGCGAAATGCTTTGAAATGAATCAGTATCGAATAGTACACGTAAGAAAACATGGAAACAGGTATGCGCGAGTCGTTGGTAGGCCAAATAGGGGCGCTGTGGCATTTGAAAGATGAGGGTGAAAAACGAACAAATTCGACGATGCCGGCTATGTCAAATTGATTGAAATTTTCGATGTGGCGAAATGCTTTGAAATGAATCAGTATCGAATAGTACACGTAAGAAAACATGGAAACAGGTATGCGCGAGTCGTTGGTAGGCCAAATAGGGCCGCTGTGGCATTTGAAAGATGAGGGTGAAAAACGAACAAATTCGACGATGCCGGCTATGTCAAATTGATTGATATTTTCGATGTGGCGAAATGCTTTGAAATGAATCAGTATCGAATAGTACACGTAAGAAAACATGGAAACAGGTATGCGCGAGTCGTTGGTAGGCCAAATAGGGCCGCTGTGGCATTTGAAAGATGAGGGTGAAAAACGAACAAATTCGACGATGCCGGCTATGTCAAATTGATTGAAATTTTCGATGTGGCGAAATGCTTTGAAATGAATCAGTATCGAATAGTACACGTAAGAAAACATGGAAACAGGTATGCGCGAGTCGTTGGTAGGCCAAATAGGGCCGCTGTGGCATTTGAAAGATGAGGGTGAAAAACGAACAAATTCGACGATGCCGGCTATGTCAAATTGATTGAAATTTTCGATGTGGCGAAATGCTTTGAAATGAATCAGTATCGAATAGTACACGTAAGAAAACATGGAAACAGGTATGCGCGAGTCGTTGGTAGGCCAAATAGGGCCGCTGTGGCATTTGAAAGATGAGGGTGAAAAACGAACAAATTCGACGATGCCGGCTATGTCAAATTGATTGATATTTTCGATGTGGCGAA
Organism: Eristalis arbustorum; assembly: GCA_916610145.1. NCBI lineage: Eukaryota > Metazoa > Arthropoda > Insecta > Diptera > Syrphidae > Eristalis > Eristalis arbustorum. The sequence continues at coordinate 9,287 of CAKAIZ010000305.1, read as the reverse complement.
ATGCTTTGAAATGAATCAGTATCGAATAGTACACGTAAGAAAACATGGAAACAGGTATGCGCGAGTCGTTGGTAGGCCAAATAGGGCCGCTGTGGCATTTGAAAGATGAGGGTGAAAAACGAACAAATTCGACGATGCCGGCTATGTCAAATTGATTGAAATTTTCGATGTGGCGAAATGCTTTGAAATGAATCAGTATCGAATAGTACACGTAAGAAAACATGGAAACAGGTATGCGCGAGTCGTTGGTAGGCCAAATAGGGCCGCTGTGGCATTTGAAAGATGAGGGTGAAAAACGAACAAATTCGACGATGCCGGCTATGTCAAATTGATTGAAATTTTCGATGTGGCGAAATGCTTTGAAATGAATCAGTATCGAAAAGTACACGTAAGAAAACATGGAAACAGGTATGCGCGAGTCGTTGGTAGGCCAAATAGGGCCGCTGTGGCATTTGAAAGATGAGGGTGAAAAACGAACAAATTCGACGATGCCGGCTATGTCAAATTGATTGAAATTTTCGATGTGGCGAAATGCTTTGAAATGAATCAGTATCGAATAGTACACGTAAGAAAACATGGAAACAGGTATGCGCGAGTCGTTGGTAGGCCAAATACGGCCGCTGAGGCATTTGAAAGATGAGGGTGAAAAACGAACAAATTCGACGATGCCGGCTATGTCAAATTGATTGAAATTTTCGATGTGGCGAAATGCTTTGAAATGAATCAGTATCGAATAGTACACGTAAGAAAACATGGAAACAGGTATGCGCGAGTTGTTGGTAGGCCAAATAGGGCCGCTGTGGCATTTGAAAGATGAGGGTGAAAAACGATTAAATTCGACGATGCCGGCTATGTCAAATTGATTGAAATTTTCGATGTGGCGAAATGCTTTGAAATGAATCAGTATCGAATAGTACACGTAAGAAAACATGGAAACAGGTATGCGCGAGTCGTTGGTAGGCCAAATAGGGCCGCTGTGGCATTTGAAAGATGAGGGTGAAAAACGAACAAATTCGACGATGCCGGCTATGTCAAATTGATTGAAATTTTCGATGTGGCGAAATGCTTTGAAATGAATCAGTATCGAATAGTACACGTAAGAAAACATGGAAACAGGTATGCGCGAGTCGTTGGTAGGCCAAATAGGGCCGCTGTGGCATTTGAAAGATGAGGGTGAAAAACGAACAAATTCGATGATGCCGGCTATGTCAAATTGATTGAAATTTTCGATGTGGCGAAATGCTTTGAAATGAATCAGTATCGAATAGTACACGTAAGAAAACATGGAAACAGGTATGCGCGAGTCGTTGTTAGGCCAAATAGGGCCGCTGTGGCATTTGAAAGATGAGGGTGAAAAACGAACAAATTCGACGATGCCGGCTATGTCAAATTGATTGAAATTTTCGATGTGGCGAAATGCTTTGAAATGAATCAGTATCGAATAGTACACGTAAGAAAACATGGAAACAGGTATGCGCGAGTCATTGGTAGGCCAAATAGGGCCGCTGTGGCATTTGAAAGATGAGGGTGAAAAACGAACAAATTCGACGATGCCGGCTATGTCAAATTGATTGAAATTTTCGATGTGGCGAAATGCTTTGAAATGAATCAGTATCGAATAGTACACGTAAGAAAACATGGAAACAGGTATGCGCGAGTCGTTGGTAGGCCAAATAGGGCCGCTGTGGCATTTGAAAGATGAGGGTGAAAAACGAACAAATTCGACGATGCCGGCTATGTCAAATTGATTGAAACTTTCGATGTGGCGAAATGCTTTGAAATGAATCAGTATCGAATAGTACACGTAAGAAAACATGGAAACAGGTATGCGCGAGTCGTTGGTAGGCCAAATAGGGCCGCTGTGGCATTTGAAAGATGAGGGTGAAAAACGAACAAATTTGACGATGCCGGCTATGTCAAATTGATTGAAATTTTCGATGTGGCGAAATGCTTTGAAATGAATCAGTATCGAATAGTACACGTAAGAAAACATGGAAACAGGTATGCGCGAGTCGTTGGTAGGCCAAATAGGGCCGCTGTGGCATTTGAAAGATGAGGGTGAAAAACGAACAAATTCGACGATGCCGGCTATGTCAAATTGATTGAAATTTTCGATGTGGCGAAATGCTTTGAAATGAATCAGTATCGAATAGTACACGTAAGAAAACATGGAAACAGGTATGTGCGAGTCGTTGGTAGGCCAAATAGGGCCGCTGTGGCATTTGAAAGATGAGGGTGAAAAACGAACAAATTCGACGATGCCGGCTATGTCAAATTGATTGAAATTTTTGATGTGGCGAAATGCTTTGAAATGAATCAGTATCGAATAGTACACGTAAGAAAACATGGAAACAGGTATGCGCGAGTCGTTGGTAGGCCAAATAGGGCCGCTGTGGCATTTGAAAGATGAGGGTGAAAAACGAACAAATTCGACGATGCCGGCTATGTCAAATTGATTGAAATTTTCGATGTGGCGAAATGCTTTGAAATGAATCAGTATCGAATAGTACACGTAAGAAAACATGGAAACAGGTATGCGCGAGTCGTTGGTAGGCCAAATAGGGCCGCTGTGGCATTTGAAAGATGAGGGTGAAAAACGAACAAATTCGACGATGCCGGCTATGTCAAATTGATTGAAATTTGCGATGTGGCGAAATGCTTTGAAATGAATCAGTATCGAATAGTACACGTAAGAAAACATGGAAACAGGTATGCGCGAGTCGTTGGTAGGCCAAATAGGGCCGCTGTGGCATTTGAAAGATGAGGGTGAAAAACGAACAAATTCGACGATGCCGGCTATGTCAAATTGATTGAAATTTTCGATGTGGCGAAATGCTTTGAAATGAATCAGTATCGAATAGTACACGTAAGAAAACATGGAAACAGGTATGCGCGAGTCGTTGGTAGGCCAAATAGGGCCGCTGTGGCATTTGAAAGATGAGGGTGAAAAACGAACAAATTCGACGATGCCGGCTATGTCAAATTGATTGAAATTTTCGATGTGGCGAAATGCTTTGAAATGAATCAGTATCGAATAGTACACGTAAGAAAACATGGAAACAGGTATGCGCGAGTCGTTGGTAGGCCAAATAGGGCCGCTGTGGCATTTGAAAGATGAGGGTGAAAAACGAACAAATTCGACGATGCCGGCTATGTCAAATTGATTGAAATTTTCGATGTGGCGAAATGCTTTGAAATGAATCAGTATCGAAAAGTACACGTAAGAAAACATGGAAACAGGTATGCGCGAGTCGTTGGTAGGCCAAATAGGGCCGCTGTGGCATTTGAAAGATGAGGGTGAAAAACGAACAAATTCGACGATGCCGGCTATGTCAAATTGATTGAAATTTTCGATGTGGCGAAATGCTTTGAAATGAATCAGTATCGAATAGTACACGTAAGAAAACATGGAAACAGGTATGCGCGAGTCGTTGGTAGGCCAAATAGGGCCGCTGTGGCATTTGAAAGATGAGGGTGAAAAACGAACAAATTCGACGATGCCGGCTATGTCAAATAGATTGAAATTTTCGATGTGGCGAAATGCTTTGAAATGAATCAGTATCGAATAGTACACGTAAGAAAACATGGAAACAGGTATGCGCGAGTCGTTGGTAGGCCAAATAGGGCCGCTGTGGCATTTGAAAGATGAGGGTGAAAAACGAACAAATTCGACGATGCCGGCTATGTCAAATTGATTGAAATTTTCGATGTGGCGAAATGCTTTGAAATGAATCAGTATCGAATAGTACACGTAAGAAAACATGGAAACAGGTATGCGCGAGTCGTTGGTAGGCCAAATAGGGCCGCTGTGGCATTTGAAAGATGAGGGTGAAAAACGAACAAATTCGACGATGCCGGCTATGTCAAATTGATTGAAATTTTCGATGTGGCGAAATGCTTTGAAATGAATCAGTATCGAATAGTACACGTAAGAAAACATGGAAACAGGTATGCGCGAGTCGTTGGTAGGCCAAATAGGGCCGCTGTGGCATTTGAAAGATGAGGGTGAAAAACGAACAAATTCGACGATGCCGGCTATGTCAAATTGATTGAAATTTTCGATGTGGCGAAATGCTTTGAAATGAATCAGTATCGAATAGTACACGTAAGAAAACATGGAAACAGGTATGCGCGAGTCGTTGGTAGGCCAAATAGGGCCGCTGTAGCATTTGAAAGATGAGGGTGAAAAACGAACAAATTCGACGATGCCGGCTATGTCGAATTGATTGAAATTTTCGATGTGGCGAAATGCTTTGAAATGAATCAGTATCGAATAGTACACGTAAGAAAACATGGAAACAGGTATGCGCGAGTCGTTGGTAGGCCAAATAGGGCCGCTGTGGCATTTGAAAGATGAGGGTGAAAAACGAACAAATTCGACGATGCCGGCTATGTCAAATTGATTGAAATTTTCGATGTGGCGAAATGCTTTGAAATGAATCAGTATCGAATAGTACACGTAAGAAAACATGGAAACAGGTATGCGCGAGTCGTTGGTAGGCCAAATAGGGCCGCTGTGGCATTTGAAAGATGAGGGTGAAAAACGAACAAATTCGACGATGCCGGCTATGTCAAATTGATTGATATTTTCGATGTGGCGAAATGCTTTGAAATGAATCAGTATCGAATAGTACACGTAAGAAAACATGGAAACAGGTATGCGCGAGTCGTTGGTAGGCCAAATAGGGCCGCTGTGGCATTTGAAAGATGAGGGTGAAAAAACGAACAAATTCGACGATGCCGGCTATGTCAAATTGATTGAAATTTTCGATGTGGCGAAATGCTTTGAAATGAATCAGTATCGAATAGTACACGTAAGAAAAACATGGAAACAGGTATGCGCGAGTCGTTGGTAGGCCAAATAGGGCCGCTGTGGCATTTGGAAGATGAGGGTGAAAAACGAACAAATTCGACGATGCCGGCTATGTCAAATTGATTGAAATTTTCGATGTGGCGAAATGCTTTGAAATGAATCAGTATCGAATAGTACACGTAAGAAAACATGGAAACAGGTATGCGCGAGTCGTTGGTAGGCCAAATAGGGCCGCTGTGGCATTTGAAAGATGAGGGTGAAAAACGAACAAATTCGACGATGCCGGCTATGTCAAATTGATTGAAATTTTCGATGTGGCGAAATGCTTTGAAATTAATCAGTATCGAATAGTACACGTAAGAAAACATGGAAACAGGTATGCGCGAGTCGTTGGTAGGCCAAATAGGGCCGCTGTGGCATTTGAAAGATGAGGGTGAAAAACGAACAAATTCGACGATGCCGGCTATGTCAAATTGATTGAAATTTTCGATGTGGCGAAATGCTTTGAAATGAATCAGTATCGAATAGTACACGTAAGAAAAACATGGAAACAGGTATGCGCGAGTCGTTGGTAGGCCAAATAGGGCCGCTGTGGCATTTGAGAGATGAGGGTGAAAAACGAACAAATTCGACGATGCCGGCTATGTCAAATTGATTGAAATTTTCGATGTGGCGAAATGCTTTGAAATGAATCAGTATCGAATAGTACACGTAAGAAAACATGGAAACAGGTATGCGCGAGTCGTTGGTAGGCCAAATAGGGCCGCTGTGGCATTTGAAAGATGAGGGTGAAAAACGAACAAATTCGACGATGCCGGCTATGTCAAATTGATTGAAATTTTCGATGTGGCGAAATGCTTTGAAATGAATCAGTATCGAAGAGTACACGTAAGAAAACATGGAAACAGGTATGCGCGAGTCGTTGGTAGGCCAAATAGGGCCGCTGTGGCATTTGAAAGATGAGGGTGAAAAACGAACAAATTCGACGATGCCGGCTATGTCAAATTGATTGAAACTTTCGATGTGGCGAAATGCTTTGAAATGAATCAGTATCGAATAGTACACGTAAGAAAACATGGAAACAGGTATGCGCGAGTCGTTGGTAGGCCAAATAGGGCCGCTGTGGCATTTGAAAGATGAGGGTGAAAAACGAACAAATTCGACGATGCCGGCTATGTCAAATTGATTGAAATTTTCGATGTGGCGAAATGATTTGAAATGAATCAGTATCGAATAGTACACGTAAGAAAACATGGAAACAGGTATGCGCGAGTCGTTGGTAGGCCAAATAGGGCCGCTGTGGCATTTGAAAGATGAGGGTGAAAAACGAACAAATTCGACGATGCCGGCTATGTCAAATTGATTGAAATTTTCGATGTGGCGAAATGCTCTGAAATGAATCAGTATCGAATAGTACACGTAAGAAAACATGGAAACAGGTATGCGCGAGTCGTTGGTAGGCCAAATAGGGCCGCTGTGGCATTTGAAAGATGAGGGTGAAAAACGAACAAATTCGACGATGCCGGCTATGTCAAATTGATTGAAATTTTCGATGTGGCGAAATGCTTTGAAATGAATCAGTATCGAATAGTACACGTAAGAAACCATGGAAACAGGTATGTGCGAGTCGTTGGTAGGCCAAATAGGGCCGCTGTGGCATTTGAAAGATGAGGGTGAAAAACGAACAAATTCGACGATGCCGGCTATGTCAAATTGATTGAAATTTTCGATGTGGCGAAATGCTTTGAAATGAATCAGTATCGAATAGTACACGTAAGAAAACATGGAAACAGGTATGCGCGAGTCGTTGGTAGGCCAAATAGGGCCGCTGTGGCATTTGAAAGATGAGGGTGAAAAACGAACAAATTCGACGATGCCGGCTATGTCGAATTGATTGAAATTTTCGATGTGGCGAAATGCTTTGAAATGAATCAGTATCGAATAGTACACGTAAGAAAACATGGAAACAGGTATGCGCGAGTCGTTGGTAGGCCAAATAGGGCCGCTGTGGCATTTGAAAGATGAGGGTGAAAAACGAACAAATTCGACGATGCCGGCTATGTCAAATTGATTGAAATTTTCGATGTGGCGAAATGCTTTGAAATGAATCAGTATCGAATAGTACACGTAAGAAAACATGGAAACAGGTATGCGCGAGTCGTTGGTAGGCCAAATAGGGCCGCTGTGGCATTTGAGAGATGAGGGTGAAAAACGAACAAATTCGACGATGCCGGCTATGTCAAATTGATTGAAATTTTCGATGTGGCGAAATGCTTTGAAATGAATCAGTATCGAATAGTACACGTAAGAAAACATGGAAACAGGTATGCGCGAGTCGTTGGTAGGCCAAATAGGGCCGCTGTGGCATTTGAAAGATGAGGGTGAAAAACGAACAAATTCGACGATGCCGGCTATGTCAAATTGATTGAAATTTTCGATGTGGCGAAATGCTTTGAAATGAATCAGTATCGAATAGTACACGTAAGAAAACATGGAAAACAGGTATGCGCGAGTCGTTGGTAGGCCAAATAGGGCCGCTGTGGCATTTGAAAGATGAGGGTGAAAAACGAACAAATGCGACGATGCCGGCTATGTCAAATTGATTGAAATTTTCGATGTGGCGAAATGATTTGAAATGAATCAGTATCGAATAGTACACGTAAGAAAACATGGAAACAGGTATGCGCGAGTCGTTGGTAGGCCAAATAGGGCCGCTGTGGCATTTGAAAGATGAGGGTGAAAAACGAACAAATTCGACGATGCCGGCTATGTCAAATTGATTGAAATTTTCGATGTGGCGAAATGCTTTGAAATGAATCAGTATCGAATAGTACACGTAAGAAACCATGGAAACAGGTATGTGCGAGTCGTTGGTAGGCCAAATAGGGCCGCTGTGGCATTTGAAAGATGAGGGTGAAAAACGAACAAATTCGATGATGCCGGCTATGTCAAATTGATTGAAATTTTCGATGTGGCGAAATGCTTTGAAATGAATCAGTATCGAATAGTACACGTAAGAAAACATGGAAACAGGTATGCGCGAGTCGTTGGTAGGCCAAATAGGGCCGCTGTGGCATTTGAAAGATGAGGGTGAAAAACGAACAAATTCGACGATGCCGGCTATGTCAAATTGATTGAAATTTTCGATGTGGCGAAATGCTTTGAAATGAATCAGTATCGAATAGTACACGTAAGAAAACATGGAAACAGGTATGCGCGAGTCGTTGGTAGGCCAAATAGGGCCGCTGTGGCATTTGAGAGATGAGGGTGAAAAACGAACAAATTCGACGATGCCGGCTATGTCAAATTGATTGAAATTTTCGATGTGGCGAAATGCTTTGAAATGAATCAGTATCGAATAGTACACGTAAGAAAACATGGAAACAGGTATGCGCGAGTCGTTGGTAGGCCAAATAGGGCCGCTGTGGCATTTGAAAGATGAGGGGTGAAAAACGAACAAATTCGACGATGCCGGCTATGTCAAATTGATTGAAATTTTCGATGTGGCGAAATGCTTTGAAATGAATCAGTATCGAATAGTACACGTAAGAAAACATGGAAACAGGTATGCGCGAGTCGTTGGTAGGCCAAATAGGGCCGCTGTGGCATTTGAAAGATGAGGGTGAAAAACGAACAAATTCGACGATGCCGGCTATGTCAAATTGATTGAAACTTTCGATGTGGCGAAATGCTTTGAAATGAATCAGTATCGAATAGTACACGTAAGAAAACATGGAAACAGGTATGCGCGAGTCGTTGGTAGGCCAAATAGGGCCGCTGTGGCATTTGAAAGATGAGGGTGAAAAACGAACAAATTCGACGATGCCGGCTATGTCAAATTGATTGAAATTTTCGATGTGGCGAAATGATTTGAAATGAATCAGTATCGAATAGTACACGTAAGAAAACATGGAAACAGGTATGCGCGAGTCGTTGGTAGGCCAAATAGGGCCGCTGTGGCATTTGAAAGATGAGGGTGAAAAACGAACAAATTCGACGATGCCGGCTATGTCAAATTGATTGAAATTTTCGATGTGGCGAAATGCTCTGAAATGAATCAGTATCGAATAGTACACGTAAGAAAACATGGAAACAGGTATGCGCGAGTCGTTGGTAGGCCAAATAGGGCCGCTGTGGCATTTGAAAGATGAGGGTGAAAAACGAACAAATTCGACGATGCCGGCTATGTCAAATTGATTGAAATTTTCGATGTGGCGAAATGCTTTGAAATGAATCAGTATCGAATAGTACACGTAAGAAACCATGGAAACAGGTATGTGCGAGTCGTTGGTAGGCCAAATAGGGCCGCTGTGGCATTTGAAAGATGAGGGTGAAAAACGAACAAATTCGACGATGCCGGCTATGTCAAATTGATTGAAATTTTCGATGTGGCGAAATGCTTCGAAATGAATCAGTATCGAATAGTACACGTAAGAAAACATGGAAACAGGTATGCGCGAGTCGTTGGTAGGCC
>CAKAIZ010000304.1:0-19544 GCA_916610145.1 Eristalis arbustorum | reverse complement strand
GGTTCGATTCCTGCTCTGTACAACGAAAACAATTTTAACGACCCCACCTCTTTCGAATCATTGACGCTCCTCAAAGAGTATTTCCTGTCTAGAGACAGCTTCGCAAACAAAGCCGTTCGTATTCGGCATAAAACTGTAGGTCCCTTCCACTCGTGAGAGAACAATAGCACGCACAACACGAGTGGTTGCTGAGAAGCTTGGCCCTGGCCTCCTGCGGACTGTAGCGCCACCCATATTTTCTATATATATTTTGAATTTTAACACAATCTTGAGATTCATTCCCACGCAGGAAAATCTTGAGGTCGTCTGCATGCATCAAACAGTTGACATTAGTAAGAATTGAAGTAATCTCGTTGACAAATATATTGAATAATATTGGATCTATATGGCCACTTTGGGGAACACTTGAAAGGAATTAAATGGCTCTGGACTTACAATTATCAATTTTTACCATTTAAATTCTTTTTGTTAAATAGCTCGGGATCCAATTAGGAAGTACTGAGTGTACACAGTATACCAAATGACCTTAATTTATTAAAAAGAATGGGACAACAAACTATCAAATGCCTTGGTAAGGTCTGTAAAAATAACATCGACTTGATGCCCTGACTTAATCGAATCAAACAAATACTTTGTGCACAATGTTAAGTTGGTTAGAGTGGATCTGCCCGAAACAAATCCGTGTTGTTGTGAAGGTATTTGCTCTTTGACTACAAAATATATTATCTTAGTAACAATTAGATCTAAAAGTTTTGGGATAGCTGAAAGTTTCGAGATGCCTCTATAAGTTTCAATTTTCTATCGACATTCAGCTTTGAGTATCCGTGTTATAAATGAAATGTTCCATTCGTCTAAAACCGTACCCGAAGACAAGGACATATTAATTTCGTGTTCAATGTTGCCTCTGAGCTCTTCCGATGACGTTGGCCAATGACCATACGTAGCCCTACAGAAAAAACTCAAGCGCCCTTAAATCGCTCTATATACATTCAGTGAAAGCTCAAGTAGGCGAACAGCAGCTACCACCGCTGGATCTTCATTGTCATCTTCAGAGCTTCTGCCGATGTCGATGATGTTTTCAACTTTTGACTTTGTCACATGTCCATTAATGTGTAAGAAGCTTCCTGGATCACCATCAGATTGGAATTCACGTGACGTTTTTAAATTGTTCTCAGATGTGCCAATGATAGATCATCGTAGCTATGGAATGGACCTTTTACTGTATATCGAAACTGCGACGAAAGTAGTGCAGTACAGTTTGGGATTTTCTATAAAATGTTAAAGTTTTAATATTGTCAGCTTGAAAGCAGCAAGACAGCCGAAGAATAATGCTGATAAAAGACTATAAAGCTTAAGTAGCAAACCAGTTTTCTGTGAATCAAATTGGGTATAAGATAAGTAATGTTTTGGGTCTTACGGGTCTGTAACTAGTAAACACACAACTTCACGAAAATACAAAATTACGCCAATTCATCTGAAAGTCGCTAACCCCGTCACCGACGTAGCAACACTAGCCACAATTGAACATGCAAGACTGTGAGCTGCTCAGTCAGGAATGCTTCACGGGCTTAGTTTAAGATTCAAGTATTGTGAATCAGATTTAATCGAGCAGCAGAGTAAGTCGGTCAACTCAATTCTCTCCACATTTCGAGCAGCACATCGAGGTACTTAAAGTGCAGAAGTTTGCATTAAATAGTGAGTCACGTCCCATTCCTACAGAAGACGAGTGGTGCAGTGCATAAATAGACGAAGTTCATTTGCACAAAGGTGAAGTAGGTTCCAGGGGACTTTCGAAATTCATTTTTCATCAGCTGCGGTAGTTTCAAAAATCTCTAACCAACTAAGTCAAACAATACACGTTCCTGAAAACCCCAGTACACTGTTGCGTCGGCAGTGTTTGAATGAAAACTTGCCTTTTGCCACCCTCCGGCTCAGCAGTTGTTAACAACCGAAGCTGGTCTTCTCTGGAAATAATAACCCACAATATTTCCTCAGTTTACAAAAGTTTCTCGGAAAACTTCCTTTCCATGGACTGTCTGTGTTTGTTTGCGTACCTATTGCTTTGTGGGTCCCAGTCGAACGGGGCTCTCGAAATATTGAAACCTTTGCAGTTTTCATCCGGGTGTTAGTTTGAGGTCGATTATTGTGTTCACAAAACAATTCGAGCGCCCCATCACACCTGGGCAGCAACACCTCCCGCCCACAGCAGACGTCTGTAATGAACTTCGCTCCAAGGACCAGCCAGTGTCTACGACCGATTCCGGAAGTTCGCACCAAATTTGAGAAGTTTGTGGGCACCGCAAGGAGGCTGCAACTCAGATAGAGATTAGCATTCCGCCCGATCTCCGTCTTGCTTTTCAATTTACAACCTTTGCCGTCCGATCCACTCAGACAAACACAGAGCTCCACCCGCATCCCCGGACCTTCCAAAGTCCGAAGATAACGAATTAATATTCTTCAGCGAACTCGTTAGCTTTCTTCAGGAATCGAAGGATGTGTGTATATTAATTGGGAGCCGAGCACAACAAGCCCGTGCGGTGTTACGTGGCCCGCCCGGCGAGGGATTACCCGGTACCAGGAGGCGGAATCAAATACACGTCCGAGGAGGTAACTTCTCCCGTAATGAAATAACTGACGATGCTGTTATTTGACTTCGGAGCAGACTTTGATGATTCGGCACAGATACTCGTATTCCGTGGCGTATATCCCGCCCCATCGCTCTGGTGGTGACGACAAAATGTGGTTCTGTTGAATGTGATCTGATTTCGGGATTTTATTAAATAAGGACTCGGGCAACTCTTGTATCCAGTGTAATTAATTAGTGTAATGATATTTGCCGAACTTGCTGCAGGAGCTGCGGGAACATGGTCTGGTCCTGGATGGCTTGGGAGGTGTGGCGTATGTTTCGTTTGCTTTCGGATAATGGATGGTGTTGATGCGTGGGTGAGGACTGTTGTTCTGAACAAAGGACACTCTCCGTCCGTGTGGATTAAGTGGGATAGAGGAAGACCCTTGTGGGCTCTTCGAGGCGACAGTCCAGCACTCCAATTGTCCTGGTCAAACCAGCATTTTAAGCAGGAGTTGAATAAACAAATGATAAGAAATTCCAATAAAAATGTGAATAAGCAAAAAGTATTTTTTTAAGTCATAACAGCCGTATTGAGATCATCAGTCAAAGTCAAGTAAAGCTACGAAACGTCTGCCTGCTGAAAATTCTAATCCATCTGTAAGCAGACACAAGTTCGTTCCTAAGATATGGTTGGAAAAGGGAGGAACTGACTTGTGGATCAGTCGAAGGAGATCACTTTCGCCCATCATCGGTCAAATTAACGTCTTACACCCTGGGCAACTATGTCAACCTCATCCACAATAGTGCTGACTCACAACATATTCGGTGATGCCAAGGCTGCACATGGCAGTGTAACATCCAACAGTTGATTTTTCGCAGAAACGTGGTTCCTAGCTCCTCTCTCGAAGGGCCAAAATGCACGATTAGCAGAGCGGAGTCTGACACTCTCTGTCAACGTGCCGACTGTAGAGGTATGAGTCTCCTTGAAATTGCCTACAAGATATTCCGTAACGAACTCACCGAGACTTCTAATGTCAAAAAATAATGAATCGGAGCGCTGTCATCTTTACAAGACAAGACACAGGCCTTGACAAGAATCACGATCTTCAAGAAGTCCGTAGAACTGCTAGCAAATGCCTCGCCGTTGGCGATGACAGGATTGGAAGACCAAGGGCAGTAATCAACTAAGTCGCCGGCATGGAGTCCGATGTAACGAAAATGAGCCCGATAGTGCTTGAGGCCAAACATAAATTTAAGTTGTCTTGAAAGGATATACAACATCGTCTGTGACAAGCGGCAGCACCGAGATTAAACGCAGAGTAAAAATTACCAACCGATAAATGCCTGCTGTACGGGGCAGAGGCCTAGCCAAAAGCTTCTTGGTCACATCGAGAGAAAGGTTCTGTGTGCAAACCTTGGTCTAGAATATGTTATGAGTATTTGGGTGAGGTGGCCCGTGGCGTTGTGGATATGTGCGTCGACCCCAACATCGACGTCGTAGCTTCGATGTGCCTGCTCTGTCGGACAAAAATAATGTTCACGGCCCTACCTCTTTCGAATCATTGACATTGCTCATTTCCTGCTCCTTCTCAAACTTGGCCGTTCAGACTCGGCATAAAACTCCTGGTCCGTTCCATTCTTGAGAAAACAATAACACGCACAACACGAGTGGTTGCTGAGAAGCTAGGACCTGGCCCTCTACGGGCTGTAGCGCCACCCATATTATTATTATATTATAATTTGGATGTGAAGATTCAACCATGAACTGGACAGGCGGTAGAACAAAATGAGCCCACTGGTCTACGAATCCAACGAAAGAAGGGTGACTACACAATGTAGCGTGTGTTGAGTTGGTCTGAAGAAATTTCAACTTCGAACCTATGGGACAACACAAATGAGGACGCCCGTGCGTAAGTTGCGGACTCAAAGGCAAAAATAACTCAGCAAACAGACCTGCAAATCTGGAGACAGTTGACGAGAGATCTCTGGACTGGATGGCGAAGCAGGATGGGTGAAGGGTGAGTAAGTGTTAACGCTACGAACTCTAGACTCGAGGTTTCGTTATTGTGTCATGGCCTTGCAGGGAACTGCGCAAATATGTTGACAAGCATCGACGAACTTAAGACAACTCACTGAATCTTCTGTTGAGGCAAAACAAATTTTGAGCTGTGCTAAACAAATCTACGAGACGGCATTTGCTATGGAGCAATACGAATACAAGAAGATGTGACAATACACAATTGAAAGTTATACAATACTGTGTTGTTCATGCCTCCGCGCCGTATAGCAGGACTGGGATGATCAGTGTCTTGTATAGAGTCAACTTGGTTCTTCGAGAGAGAGCTCTCTTAGTCAATTGTCTCTTGAGCCCGAAGAAACAACGGTTGGCAAGAGTTATCCTACGTTATCCTCTCGGTACTGATGTTATTTGTACAATTTACTCCGGAGCCGAGGTAAGTGAAGTCCTTGACTACCTCGAAGTTATAGCTGCCCATTGTGATGCTCTGTCGAAGACGTCGATGTTGTATGTCCTTTTTTGAGGACAGCATATACTACGTTTTGCCCTCATTCACCGCCAGACCACGGAAGCGGCTAATTCCGTCTCAATATTAGCAAAAGCCTGACTGACGGCTCGATGAGTTCTGCCAATCACGTCAATGTCATCGGCGTATGCTAACAATTGCACGGACTTCTGGAAGATCGTGCCTCTAGTGTTGCCGTGTGAGTTTCGCACGATCTTCTCCAGGACGATGTTGAAGAAATCACATGACAGCGCGTCGCCTTGTCTAAAAGGTTTTGACATTGAAGGTCTCGGTGAGTTCGTTACCGACCTTGATGGAGCAGCGAGAGTTCTCCATCGTCATCCTGCACAGCCTGACGAGTTTGGCAGAAATGTCAAAACTAGTTGTAGGTCAACGAAGTACTTTAGTGGCGTTCACGGCTTGCCGAAGCTTATTCAGTTTATTTGCATCTTTGAATCCCAACCAGTTATGTATGGTGCCGTCAAATGTCGGAATAACCAAGGGATCCAGTTTGAGATCGAAAATCTGTTGGGATGGCGTACATGGTACAACGGGCATCTGACATTTCAGCTGCAAGGATTTCAACATGACCTTTAAAACATCACAGGCCGCGTTGTACTGCTCTTCTACCACAGCCCTGAACTGGCCTTGGGCGTCGAGTGCATCGCCATTCGCTTCGCCAACCAAGACCTCGTTAATTAACGCAGTTTCATTAAACAGTATCCTTGATCGTGAATATGAATTTACCAGACGATAGCGGACATACTAATTGAAAACGTCTATTATCATAACTCTCTAAATGACACCATTTCTTAGAGAAAATTTGGCGTTTCTAATTCCCCATGTGAGTTATGATCACCTTCATTCAAATGTGCACGTCCTTTCCCAAACAAAAGGAAATTTTCTCGTCAAGTCAGTTAAACAGCATCTCCTACTCCTCGGTCCAGGCGCCCAACATAAAACCTCCATCCGGACAGTATTGCGCGCAGTTACAGCCTGTTTCAAAAATTACGATTGCAATAAATTTGGACAAAATTTTGTATATTTTTACACGGTCATTAAGAAGGCCAATCATCTCGTCACTCAATAAAATGTGCATAAAAGTGAAAGCATTTGAATTTAGTAGCGTTCAATAAAATCGTCGTTCACTGTTCCGGCGCCGTCTGCCATCGCCAGGTGCACAAAGGGAATGCGTTCTGCAAGTGCTCAACAACGGGCAGTCCTTCCATTCTGTTCGTTTTATGATTGCATAATTATGAATGTACGTGTACATTAATTTAATGCCCGAATACAGGGATGCGAAGGACATGTCCATGGTACCTGTGAATGAGGAAGCAGAGGTGGGTGCTTTCAGCATTTGAGGGCTGGAGCTTGATTGGGAAATTAATTGGATTTGGAGATGTCTCATTGATAGTGATACTGCTCAATTGTGTGCAACGACTGGACCGTAGGTGACATTTTTTTGACCTTATGATTGTACTTAGGATTTTGGTTCTGGAAAAGGATTGCATTTGTGGTTACTTGATGATTTCGCTTAGAGAGTTTTTTGTTTTTTAACTCGAAGGCACAATGAGTGCAAAACGAAATAAAGAAGTTACGTCCTTTTTGTTGAAGTGTACTTATTGCCAGAGAAGCAAATATTGTACTGTAATATTGTACTCATAAGGAATGATGCTTTTCGAATCTCGCCAGTGTACAAAGGAACTCCATTCTAACCAATTCTGCATTCAACAAGTACCAATATTACAAATATTGGACAACGTACCCACTTTGGGTCACTGCAGGTTGCTTAGCTTGGAGCCTTACATGTTTATGAAATAATCCATTCTCCACACGCAATCGAAAGAGTATAAAAGCTTCCCTTGCAAAGTGTCTTGTGTAAGAACACACACTAATCCAAATAGCAAATGCCAAGGTAGTCATTGAAATGAATCAATCGATGAAGTATCTTAAAAGGTGAGTACATGTCTGAGGTCAGAAATCCAGTCTATTCCAAAAGCTCAAGTGTGAAAGGAAATGTGAAAGGAAGTTCATCAATTTTTCATTAGCTATACATGACAGGCAATTGGATTCATTCCGATGTGGGCTTAGATAACATTCAGGTTTTAGACGCTCTCACCACCATAATACTCGAGAGGGGACGAGCCATGTCGGTAGAGTGCAATTATCTTCATTCCATCGAATACCAACACCCTGACGTTGATGTTTCTCTTCTTGATAATATTACCCATCGTCATCATCATCATTTGCCGACCCGCATGATCTACTAAAGGCGTCGCGTGGGTAAAGCAGCGCTCTAGAGATCTACAAGTCACTCGATTTTCAGGACTTATGCGTAGGCGCGATCAAGCTTCTTTTTGTACTTGGTCCAACCACCTCGTTCTAGGTCTGCCAAGAGCATTACTCCTCGCATCACTCGTGAAAATATAACCCATATTTGTAAAAGCAGGTAGTAAAGAAGTTTGTCTACCACGGGGCAAACGTAAGCTCGACGAATGACATCGTGGTGGAGATCCGACGTGGAATCGTCCTTGGTAACCGATGCTACTTCGGTCTGTCAAAACAACTGTGCTCGAAACTCCTGACTCGAAGGACCAGAGTCATGCTCTATAAAACTAATATACTTCCAGTCCTACTTTATGGAGCCTAAAGCTGGACATTAAGTAAGACTGCAGAGCTGATTCTTGGTGCCTTCGAGAAAAATGTATGTATGCATTTAGGAAGACATTATATCTCAATTATACTATAAAAACTTTCAGCAATCTGTTAGAATCAAATTCGGTAGATGAAATAAAGAACCATTATTATTATTATTATTTTTAAAAACTCTACCTCGGATATATGGTCCAGTCTGCGAGGAAGGCGAATGGAGGAGAGGACACAACCGTGAACTCTAACAGCTGTACCAGGAAAAAATCCGTCGACTACACTGGCTCGGCTACATCGAGCGAATGGACAACAAATCGGTACAGAGACCAGGTCATCGTGGATGTAAGACAGCTTGACTGAAAGCAGCCTGCCCAGGACCGTCACCGAGGGATGGATGCAATTGCTCTGGCTTAGACCCTTCATGGTTCGTCTGCCTTATAAGTAAAAAAAATGATGAAAAATTCCTCAAGTCCCCAGAAAAAAAAAAAAAAACAGCAATATGATCGACCCGTTTCTACTCTCAGCCTTCGCATCTGTTGGTTGCCAAATCATTAAGGACCACATTGACGGAAACAATCTTTCAAATCATATGCGTGTAACAGCTTTGTTACTCGTTCATGACGGCATACGAATAGCGATTGATGAAGATGAACGCAAAATACTTTCCACGTAACACTTTCGAGTCACTGTCAATGCTCAAGGAGTATTTTCAAACTTGGCCGTTTGGAGTTAACACACGAATAACGAGTTGCAGGTTGCAGAGAAGGGCCCTGGACCTCTACGGGCTGTAACACCACCCAAATGTATAATAACAATAATTTGTGTCAATGGACTGTCATAGTCCGGGTTAAGATCCAATCACAGTCTTGATTCGGATGTAAGGGAAGTAACAATTGGATTTGGATTTGGCTGTTCTGATCATTCTATTCTTATTTCTAAAATAATACAGAATTTCAGTTGCTCTTCCTCTCCCCTAAGATTCCAGCAAGTGCATTTGTTTAACTGCCTTCAAGCCATTGTTACTGATACTGGCAATACTGATTCGTTCACCAGCAATATTGGTGTTCCATAAGGTTCTGTGTTCTTCTTCTTCTTCTTGTGGCGCTACAATCCGGGGTGAACCTGGGCCTCGTTCAACAATCCGCTCCAGCTGGCACGTTCTTTAGCCAGCTGCCTCCAATTTCGCACTCCAAGTTGGTTGAGGTCCTTCTCCACTTGAGTGCGCCATCGAGTTCGTGGTCGTCGTCGTCGGTTCTGTGTTGGGCCCTCTTTTATTTTCATTGTTGAACAATGTGCACACGAATGCAGCTGATGTCCAAAATTAATTTAACACCCCCATTGGATGAAGATCTGAATAACATATCAAAATGTTAAGTCTTCAGTTAACTGAATCTTTATCTATCGAAATCGACCAGTCTTATGTGCATAGGTGGCACTTTTGATGTTGGTGTTTGTGACTGCTATAAAGTGATTAATTTCCCAAAAATTTGTTTGCCAAAAGTGCGCGATCCTCGAGAATAAGGGCCTATTCCTAAAAACGTGACCAAGACCGAGCAAATTATTTACCATACTCCCCGTGTCTGTAACCGGCTCAATTTCACCTTCAACCTCCTGACAACTCGGTGTTCCTCGCTAGGTGCCACTTCAGTCCTTAACGTACAGTGGTGCCAAATCTCGATCAATGACGTTAGCAGGCTAGGTCTATATTGTGACATTAGGCGTGTTTTTTTGACTCAGCTTCAGTACTCAGCTTAGTAATGAATCCCAATAAAACGCCGAGTTAAATTTTTCTCCCGAAAGTAGTTACGTGTGCTTACGTCCATTGCATTATATGTCGAAACACTCTCATGTCAAATCAAAAATAAGTGAAATTTAATTCTCAAAAGCAGAGAAAATGCACAAATAATGGATAGACCAACAAGTAATATGAACGATTTGATATTCTATAAATTTGCACATGTAACATCAACAAGTAAAAACTTACTTAAGTTTCAAATAATCGAGTGATACAAACCTTTAATAAACAAATAGTGTCCTCTGGGGCCATCTATGAGCAAGATTTTTCAACGGGTCCTAGTCAGTGATGACTGTGAAATTTTACTAAGTGGTTTCAACTCAGTAAGTTGTTTTGTTGTTGCTTTCAGTGTAAGACCTTACTAAGCTGAGTACTGACCAGACAAAAAAATACGTTGGAAAAAGTGTACAATATCTTAAGCTTTATATTAACTCTTCCCTTAGTTTCTGTATTGTAATGAGTACTACATTTAAAAACAATTATACTGGTTTGCGGTATATTCTGTTAACTTATTAAGGCAAACATTTCAAAAACGTCTATTAAGTCTACTTGTCTATGTATCGATAAATCAACGCGTTAACGAAAATACGTTAACGAAATGAAAAACCTGGCAAGAAAAAGCAGTCGGTTTCACGTCGCTCACAAGAACTCGGTTCTTCGCGGACCACAACATGGCGAATTTTGCATCGCGACTTGGTACTGTGCTCGTAAAAAATTCAACAGCTGCAGTTCAACGATCACAGGCAGCGACGTGTGTTTGCTGAATGCGCTCCTTATATTGACATCAAGGACATGTGGTTTCGAGAACACTGCCATACGTGCCATACAGTTCACGACACGCTGGAAATTTATCAAGAGCTATTCGCGGGCATGCTCATTCAAAGTGAAGGTGATGTGACTGGTCAACGATAAAACTCTAACGATGCTACAACATTTTTGGTGGGATTTTGTGAAGTCGTAAATCGATGCGATTAAACCACAAGCCACAGTAGCCCTTAAATCCAACATAACCCTTGCCATCGGGAAAATTCATTCCGGTTTACACGTCTGCGCCATGGAATATGATTTAAAACGATGTTATAAGGTATCGAGAGTCCTTAAAAATGTTAGGGACAAATTTAGGAATATGACGCGCCTTATGGAAGATCCTTTAATCTTGAAGCTTTGGCGTTTTGTCTACTGGCGCTTCAAGCTAACTTGGGTTTTAATGGTATCCAGGCAAAACTTTCTTCGAGATCATTTCCCAGCTATACTCATTTATCTTTCTTAAAATAATTGCTTCTCATTCCAAAATTGGCCAAAAACAAAGTCCAAATATGCTCAACCAAGTAAACCTATAAAAACGTCGCAGACTGTTGCTGATGTCAACAGAAAATTATGTTTGCCGACGAGTGCGATTTATGTCTGATCTGAAAACGTGCACACCCTCCACCCACCAAAAGGACACATTCAAAAGGAATTCACGACACAAGGACACCTCCACCCCTCAAAAATCAACCAAAACACACAAAAAAAAAATAAAAAAAAACCACTTCGAACCTTATGCCGTGACCATCCTCCAAAGAAGCACTTCTTCCACTCCAACTCCCAGCTCCATGCATTCATTCTTCTGATAGGACGACCGCCTCAGATGGACAGGACAGCCCAGAGAATAGCAAAACAAGGACAATAACATATTTAAATCGAAATTCCATAAAGAACACATGCTGACCACGATGGCTGACCTCTCGAAAGGCAACAAGAGGAATACAAAAGCGACGGACAAAGGAGAGGCCCCCACACCGCAGACCACACAAGCCGCACGGACACCCACACACGCCCGGCAGAATTATCCAAAGACACCAATAAAACTTTTCCACTCAACTTCGGATTGAAAATTATATTCTCTTTCAATTCGAGCCGGAGCCGGACACGGACCCGGACTAGGACCTGCCCCATGGTTGCCTCCGTCGTCGTCGTTGCAGCAACTCATTATGAGCTTCGGATGTAGGTTGCTGATTCAAGGGACACGGGCGGACAGGATATGCGGTCATTGTCCATTATTTTGCGACTGTTTATCATCGTTGGCCGGGCGAGGACCTGAATGCACCAAAACCAGGTCACATATAACGTCCCTTGCGATAAGCAAATGCCAGGATCGCTCAGGCACGGGCTGAGGGAGTTCAACGAGATCTTAATGAGAAGCCACCACCTCCGATGAGTGAGAAGGCAAAAAATCCATGCGGGCTAAGGAAGCGAGCTAAAGTTTGTAACTTATCGTCATTCCGAGCTCCGAATGGAGTGCCCGTTCATGTAGTCCTGGCAGACGACACGGTGCAGCCCGTGGGTGGGCGGGTGCCTATCTGTGAAACGGTGTACATTGTCCTCGGTGGGCGATGATGGCCCATTTGCCGGACGGGACGGGAGTTTTGTGGCAACGGCATTGCGGTGGCCGAAGATTTATCGGCCAGCCACGCCGCGCCCGGGGACGGGGAAAGTTTTGCGAGCTTTGTTTATCGGAGTGCGACGTGTAAGTGTTGGCGGTTGTTTCGTCGTTTGGCAGGTCATCAAGGCGGTGGGCGGAGTGGACTCATAAGTGAACCGCGTCGAGAGATAAGTCTTAATCTGGGAGGTGGTGGTCGTGCTGGCCGCTGGTCTCCAGTTTCAAACTGCACTCGCATCCCATCGCCTCCCTGCGCAACAAACATCATTTCCCCCCAAGGACGCATCCGGCACAAGAACCGCGACTAACAAAGGCACGTCCACTGTTTGCCGTCTCTGCTCAAGCAGCGCCCTTCAAGTGAAATTTTAATTAAAGCCACCATCGAGCAGTCAGTCAGTGGATGCGCAGCGAATCGCTTGAGCGACGAACAAAAGGGACTCACATTTTATGGGTAATTACCCCGAAAACTTGCAGCGGGGCAGTAAACTGAACTGAATTCGGGTGGGAAGAGCGGACGGCGCTGCTCCCTTTTTGAATTCAGTGTTGATTTTAAATTAAAATCATTTTTCGAACCCAAGGAGTTCATCCGTCAGCGGTTTGCTGTTTTATTTGCTTTCGACCGCCACCGCTACCACCACCCGGCTTTGCAAACCTGTCGCGGTCAGTTGCGCTTTTTCCCAGCAGAACACGTCGATCCGAAGGTGTTGTTTATTTTGTTCGCTCCTCGCGTCGGTGCGTGGCGTGGGTGGGCTTGGCTGGAAAACATCAACGAAAATAAATATCATTTAATGGTGCTGTCATACTGCGTGATGGTCTTCGGTCGGTTGTAAGAACGAATTGCAGAGGATGTCATTTTTGTTGCTGCATCCTTTCATCCACTCAATTTATTATTTTTTGCTTATCCGGGTTTTTTTTTTATGTATTCTGCGTAACGCTTATCAAGTGAGAGAGTGGTGAACAATGCCCGGTGGCAGGCGTCAGTAGGAATTTTAACACGTCGTCTGTGCAGTGGGGAGACAGAGGGATGAGTGAAAGGCCAAACGAAGTGACTAATGTAGTCGCCATTAGCCGCGGATCTGGAGGATATAGTCAGATTTTGTCGAAGTCTGAGTTAACTGACTGGTGAGGGATGCAACAAGAACTGAGGCACATTTTATGGCATTGTCGTCGGAGAGATCTGATGTAGTCATCGCAAGGCCCTGCCTACCTCTGAATCTGCTTTAAATTTACGCTTAATACTATATTTTCATGCAAAGTTGTTAAGTCTCTTGAGCATCGACATGTTGCCATTAGAACACTCAAATTCACAACTGCTGTATGTGAACATTTTTTGGAAAAAAATGCTGTTCATTTGTATGTGATTTGTCAAAGCTACGGTGGAAAAAAATGCCACTACGCAAGGGATATGTCATTTATGGACGCTAGAGAAGACTTCACGTTCGATATGCTTCTCAGCTTCTTTCTGACTTCTTTCGGTCCTTGAACTGTGGCTCCGGCTGGGGATACACATTTTCTTGTCTACACGTACCAAGTCATTAGGGCCATTAGCCAATTTCTTCAATCAATAAAAATTGATACCAGACTAGTGGTATTTGCTAAGTAGCTTCACTAGAAATCTAGAAAGATTGCTTAGGAGAGAGAGTAGGCACAATAGGGAGAAGTGTGGCCTAGGCGTAGGGACATATAATATTAGACCAGCAGTACTGGGTGTAAACGAACCCATATGAAGTATTCAATTCGTTGCGCACACCAATCGGTGGCTACTACGACAGCTCAGATCCCCATGATACCTAGTTTCAGCCAGACCAAGATGCTCGCCGCCTCATCCTGGAAGTTGTTGTTTGGGGGTAAATACAACTTCATCAAAGAAACAACCTCGACTGCGACTCGCGATGCCCGTGCTTGACTATGGTATGTTCGTGGAACTATGCACCAATTCAGGATGGAATTTCATTGCAGCCATAGGCTATGACCCACAAAACGAAGAGGGGACAAATAGGTCTTAAGATATAAGCTCGTTAATAGTGTGTCTTACTCTGAGCTAATGATACCGTGGTAATAAACCATCGGGGCGCGTGAATTTCAACACTCACTTGTGTCCAAGTCAAATGTCGCCTTAAATCAAATTGTTCACCTCAATTTTCCATAGAAAAAACCACTCTCCAGGTCGAACTCCCTCTATCTCGTGACTATTTTCCACAGCTGATTCTCGTATGTTTACCAGAGTTTTAATCTGGATCGTATGTCATTTTACTCAGTGAAGCATCCAAACTTTAGACCGTGAACTGGAGAGTCTCTTTTAAAACGTTGATTGTCACGTGACACCACTTGCTGTGCCACGTGAGACCGGAAAAGTCGCATAGTAGGTTCACACATGTTTGTGTATGCAGCATTGTATTAGACTCAAAGTATGCATTGACATCCCAAAGACTGTTATTGTGGTGTCCCGTGGCGTTGTGGGTATGTGCGTCGACCCCAACCTCGACGTCGTAGGTTCGATTCCTGTTCTGTGCGACAGAAGTAATTTTCACGGCCTCACCTCTCTCCAGTCCCTGACAAAATTCATAGAGTAGTTCCTGTCTAGAAAAAGCTTCTCAAACTTGGCCGTTCGGAGTCGCCATAAAACCTTAGGTCCCTTCCACTCGTGAGAGAACAATAGCACTCACAAGTGAGAAGCTACGTCCTGGCCCTATAGTAGATTTCGGTTGTGAGATCAATGTGTTAACTAAATGGTATGTCCTTTTGATGCTCCCCGGTTGCACTTAATCACTCAAAGTCCAAGGTCGTCTAGCGCGTATCAGTGTTGTCGTCTGGCTTCAAGTCAGTTTCAGACTACTTCGTCTATTGCATCTGTTTATGTGCATCGGTTTTTCAGAATCCAGTGTTAATTGTTTTTTAATTTGGTACAGCTGCTTGATAAGTTAAGGCCACTGAATAAGATAGTTGTTCTTTAACTTTTCTCGCTGAAAGTTCAGGCCTTAAGGATTCGTCTGATAAGCAATCTCCTTCAAAAGTAAATATCCACATGAACATTGAATTCCTTCAAGAGCAGCAAAAGAAGCGACATGTGATCTAAAACCATATCTTTGCCATTCTCGGAGTGCTCACCTCATGCGATGACCTTTCAATCCTGGCTTAGAAGTTTGAAGCTGAAGCGTATACGGTTCAACTCGATTTTCTCCGGCGGTATGGACCCTGAAGGAGAATATGACCTTTTGGCCACTTATCTACTAGTCGTAGATCGGCCGTCTTGGCTATGAACCATCCTAGTCAATCAAGGGTCTCATTATTCTCGCATTCCATAAGCTTGAGACCCTTTAGAGTTGTCAGCTGTCTGAAGCTCCCGTTTTATTACCTTCTCGCTCTTCGTGGTGGCATCATTTAAGCCATCAATTATTCTGAGCTCGATGACCTGCCATATGTTCACCATATGTATCCCATCAGTGCTTCAGCACTTCTGACCTTCTCTCACGCCATGTCCACTCGCTTTGACATTCCTGTCGTCCCCTGTAGCTCAAGTACCAACTGCAGGTTTTTAATCTGCTGCGAATAGAGGATGTGGTGTATGCATGGGCACCTCGTGCATGATGTGACCATGGGTCCCATATAGCGGTCTTGACGGATTGGATCCCTGCAAACCTCTGCCCCTCGCTGACGTACTGGCTTACTTATAAAAAAGTATTTTGTACATGGCTGTGTTAAGAAGCGTCCTTGCATGATTTGGATGTTTTGATAAAAAAAACCAGAGATGTTCCTGATTCCTTTTTATTTGATTGTCACGTGATACGTAACGAGAGCACCTGTTGTCTTCGAATTTTCGCCCAATAAAGACCGCCGATGCTTAGTTCAAATAATAAAGTTAGAAGGAAGCAGGGGATGGAATGCAATAGGAGACGTATGGTGGGTTATTGTATCGACTCTGACGGAAGTTTTGTTACGACAGAGTGGGCGTTTACGACAACGTTGGATGGCTGGGACTTTCTGCAACGTCCTTCATCTAATGCAGAGCAGCATCACGTGGGTCCTCAGGCGTGTGTTTAGAACAATAACCACCACTGGCAAATACAATCAACTCCGAAAGCCACTCCCAAGCCAGTGGTTACATGTAATTTGTGCTTATGCCCGATTAAGTTCCATAAACTAACAATTTTCGTAATTATCGCCACGGTATTCGGTGACTGGAAAGGCACCGACAACCCTTAATGAGTATGCCTGAATAGAAACAACTTTTCAAACATTGTCGATCGGAGTCTACGTGAAAGTCTAGAACAATAGCTCCCCAACGCGGGTGGTTGCTCTAGTAGCCGGGTCCATTTCGTACAGCAGTGTAACCCATGTTTTTCTTTATCTCTTGCGACAGATGTCAGAGGCAAGACATTGTCTTTGTCTTCCGCGAGTAAAATGGGATTGTAAGGATTGATCAAGCTCGCAATGTTCCTTTGTTCAGTTCCTTCGTTAAGTTGACGTCCAATTCTGTGATTTCACGACTTTGTTGAAAACCTTATGATTCACAAATCCTCTTCGACCTAGAGCCAAATCTGAAATTGCATCTTCCTTTCTGTCGATCCTCGACGAGCTACGCTCAATGAAGGAAATTTGACGCCAAGAAGAATGAAGATGCCATAAGTCGCACATTCCTGCTACCGACCGTCCTTTCTAAAAAGAGACCTTTCCTCCTTTACGATCACAAAACTATTAAAACAGTCATTTGCGCACCTCTGTCGTCCTCGCAACCACCACCCACCCGGCAGCCAAAGCGGCGACTGTAGGTGGCCTAAGGTAGGTGCCGTAAAATCCTAGTTTGTCTCGCCCGGCTTTGTGCTGCACAAGCACCAACCTATATCCGTGTCAACCTCCTCCGGCACGTCCTCGTGTGCGCGCTGTTAAACTTTACACTCTCGTTCATTATTAATTCACCACGTACCCAGATGACAGATAACAAATGTGACGTTTCTAACTTCAATAAACTTTAATTGAAGGACGTCAACGTCTCCCCCTGAGGGTTCCACTTGTGGCCGAGGGTCACGTCCCTGCGAAATGTCTCAATCATGGCATCTCGCCTGTTGTTATCTCCTTTTTTATCTCCGTCACTGCAATTGTCCCGACAGCTAAGCCACACAAAAGGCGGGTGTCGCTGAACTTGTCCCACGGGGGGGAGACTCTGAGCAGCTTCGAGGAGCATATCCTACATTTCGTAATTAACTAATCCAATCCCCTTGGTGTCGCAATAACTCAGAACACATGTCCTTCGTCTGTCCGACGATCTAGGAAGTGATGTCCGCAATATAAATCGACCAACTGGCCGAGGGTGGACGGGGCATGCTTAAAACTTTCCGACGTCATGGCAGTCAGCCCGCCGCCCGCTCTGGACAATTTTATTAAGTGCGGTCCAGTCCCATTTTCGAGATGAGTTATACTTTCTCACTTGTCCCCTCGCAGTGGCGGTGGCCCTTTTGGAGCGTTTACGCTTCGATGACGAATGGCAGTGAATTAAAATTCAAAGTAAGGAGCAATTTTAATTTTGTTTATACAGCACGAGGGGGCACAGCACAGCTCGGCGTTGGCGGCGGCCTTTGGTGTGCGCCGACGATGGGGGCGCTCTGGAAAATCAGACGTAAGTGGCCGACTGCGGGATTGTTTTATGCGAAAAGTTACCAGTGAAAGTTGTTATTGAAATCAAGTGGAGGGTGCCTGGTTCTTTTTTTTTGCTCGGTGAAAGGAAATTAAAACCGTAGGCGGTACGGAGAGGGTTCTCTCATTTGGGGCGTGTGTCCCTTTGAGAGGGAACCGACCTGAATCTGACAAGTTAAGGGCTCAAGAATCACCGCCTCCAACGCATGGGGCGCAAATAGAGGGTAATGAGCTTATTTTGACCGATTTAAATTTAGAGGGAATCTTAATCGGTTTCTTGTTTGTGCCTATTGACACGGCCTTGAAGGAGGCATCGGACAGGTGGCACATCATTCCAAGTTAACTGGCGAAGTGAATAATCGTTCTGACGTCAATGGCACATTCGCACCCTTTGATCCTTCGTGAGATTTTCTTCTGTGCAGTGCTGAGTTGGTTCTAAATCGCTAGAGTACGCGGGAGTTCATGCAGTAATTGATTTTTTTTTCTGGACACCGGTGCAGATTCCATTGGTAACATCAATATCGAGAAACAGTGCCACAAGAACTAAATTTACGCAGCATCCGACGACCACTTACTACCTCATGATATGTTCGAGCATTGCTTCCAAATTGAATTAGGTGTATGACTAACTACCACTAAGTGTCTTCAAAGACGAACGGAAAGTGGCCGGAAGGGTGGGCGCAAATTATTACTCCTTCTTCTTCTTCTTTGAGAGACTCTATAGTCCGCGTGGATCCGATCCTCAAGCATCTCCAGCCAGTTGGATGAGGTCCTCCTCCACTTGTGTGCACCATCTCGTTAGAGGGCCTCCTTTGTTGCTTTGTATCGGAATCGAAAATTCTTCGTGCCGGAGATGGATACCACCATCCGCTTTATTGGCTACATAACTTAATTCGTGCGTTTATTTAGCTTAGGTTAGGTTATAGTGGCTAACTGCTAAGGGCAGTCACACTTAAGCCAGGGTAGGCCCATTGTGTTACCACGCGGATTGACTTCTCCTAACACTGGAACCAGTTGTGCTGCTAATGAAGCGATTTAGTTGACCAATGCTTGCACTATTTAGCTCGTTACGGCCGCTGAAGTAGTAGGCTTTTAGGTGCAGGAACCTACGACTGGCAAGTGATGAGTATTTTCTTCCTCCTCTTCATTCATGCAGCTTTTGCAAAAATCATTATATGGGGCACCCATCCTGCGAGCATGAGTGCCAATTACACAGTGCCCGTTTAAGACTCCAATGAGGGTCCCTTATGAGGGCTTGCTGAGTCCAAGTAGACTGAGTGACCGTTTTAGGTTAAGTGATGGCCAGATTTCTTTTGTTTTAAAGCAGGTGGAGCCTTCTAGCCATTTGCAATTAGTGGTTTTAATTGTGTAAATCTTAACAAAGGTGGTAAGCTGTAGCGATCGTCATGGAAGGCGGTACCAGTGCTATTGATAGGGATGGATGAGGTTGTACCACACCTAGCGAGTTCGTCGGCTTTGCAGTTTCCTGGTATGTCACAGTGTCCCGGCACCCACATGAGGTGAATGTGGAAATGCTTGGCCATCTCGTTAAGAGACAGCCCGCAATTAAGGGATGTTTTTGAGTAGAACATGCCACTGTCCAGGGATTTTATGGCGGCCTCACTATCGGAACAGTTGCTGATCTCCCTTTTTGATATCACTTTTTTTTTGAGCCAAGACAGTGCCTCTGTAATAGCTATGGTTTCTGCCTGAAAAACGCTACAATGATCAGGGAGCTTCACGGAGATAGCAATGTTGAGGTCTTGAGAATAGACACCCGCACCCACTCGTTCTTTTGTCTTCGATCCGTTTGTGAAAAAGCGCAGAGGATCTTTCAGCGTTTGTCTGTCTGATATCCAGTCCGATCTGGAAGGAATGCTGATTGGGAATTTCTTCTCGAACATGGCCTGGGGTAGTAGTCGGTCAGTGTCCCTAGGTAGGAAATTGAATTCCTTG
>CAKAIZ010000303.1:0-25083 GCA_916610145.1 Eristalis arbustorum | reverse complement strand
CTACAATGAAAGTTTTTGATCTTTAACCAACTTTTTCCTGTGATTTTACTAGTTTCTTCTTTTCATATAACTTTTTCTGCTCTTTTACCTACATTTTTCATGGAAAATCCGATTATTTTCTCAATATTTTTATATTATACTGCTCTTTTACTTGAACTACTATGAAAGTTTTTGATCTTTAACCAACTTTTTCCTGTGATTTTTACTAGTTTCTTCTTTTCATGTAACTTTTTCTGCTCTTTTACCTACATTTTTCATGTAAAATCTGATTATTTTCTCAATATTTTTATATTATACTGCTCTTTTTATTTATATACTGCGCTGAAACCCGCATTTCTTGAACTACTATGAAAGTTTTTGATCTTTAACTAACTTTTTCCTGTTATTTTTACTAGTTTCTTCTTTTCATATAACTTTTCTGCTCTTTTAGCTACTTTTTTCATGGAAAATCTGATTATTTTCTCAATATTTTTATATTATATATATATACTGCGCTGAAACCCCGCATTTCCTAAACTAATATGAAAGTTTTTGATCTTTTACAAACTTTTTTCCTGTGATTTTTACTAGTTTCCTTCCTTTCATATAACTTTTTCTGCTCTTTTACCTACATTTTTCATGGAAAATCTGATTATTTTCTCAATATTTTTATATTATACTGCTATTTTTTATATATATACTGCGCTGAAACCCGCATTTCCTAAACTACTATGAAAGTTTTTGATCTTTTTACCAACTTTTTCCTGTGATTTTTACTAGTTTCTTCTTTTAATATAACTTTTTCTGCTCTTTTACCTACATTTTTCATGGAAAATCTGATTATTTTTCTCAATATTTTTATATTATACTGCTATTTTTATATATATACTGCGCTGAAACCCGCATTTCTAAACTACTATGAAAGTTTTTGATCTTTTACCAACTTTTTCCTGTGATTTTTACTAGTTTCTTGTTTTCATATAACTTTTTCTGCTCTTTTACCTACATTTTTCATGGAAAATCTGATTATTTTCTCAATATTTTTATATATATATATATATATACTGCGCTGAAACCCGCATTTCTAAACTAATATGAAAGTTTTTGATCTTTACCAACTTTTTCCTGTGATTTTTACTAGTTCTCTTCTTTTCATATAACTTTTTCTGCTCTTTTACCTACTTTTTTCATGGAAAGTCTGATTATTTTCTCAATATTTTTATATTATACTGCTATTTTTATATATATACTGCGCTGAAACCCGCATTTCCTGAACTACTGTGAAAGTTTTTGCTCTTTAAACCACCTTTTTCTTTAATTTTTACTAGTTTCTTCTTTTCATATAACTTTTTTCTGCTCTTTTACACCTACTTTTTTCGTGGAAAGTCTGATTATTTTCTCAATATTTTTATATTATACTGCTCTTTTTATATATATACTGCGCTGAAACCCGCATTTCCTAAACTACCATGAAAGTTTTTAATCTTTAAACCAAATTTTTCCTGTGATTTTTACTAGTTTCTTCTTTTTCATATAACTTTTTCTGCTCTTTTACCTACTTTTTTCATGGAAAGTCTGAATATTTTCTCAATATTTTTTATTATATACTGCTATTTTTATATATATACTGCGCTAACTACTATGAACGTTTTTGATCTTTAACCAACTTTTTCCTGTGATTTTTACTAGTTTCTTCTTTTCATATAACTTTTTCTGCTCTTTTACCTACTTTTTTCATGGAAAATCTGATTATTTTCTCAATATTTTTATATTATATATATATATATACTGCGCTGAAACCCGCATTTCCTGAACTACTATGAACGTTTTTGATCTTTAACCAACTTTTTTCCCGTGATTTTTACTAGTTTCTTCTTTTCATATAACTTTTTCTGCTCTTTTACCTAAATTTTTCATGGAAAATCTGATTATTTTCTCAATATTTTTATATTATACTGCTATTTTTATATATATACTGCGCTGAAACCCGCATTTCTTGAACTACTATGAAAGTTTTTGATCTTTAACTAACTTTTTCCTGTTATTTTTACTAGTTTCTTCTTTTCATATAACTTTTTCTGCTCTTTTACCTACATTTTTCATGTAAAATCTGATTATTTTGTCAATATTTTTATATTATACTGCTATTTTTATACATATATACTGCGCTTAAACCCGCATTTCCTAAACTACCATGAACGTTTTTAATCTTTAACCAACTTTTTCCTGTGATTTTTACTAGTTTCTTCTTTTAATATAACTTTTTCTGCTCTTTTACCTACATTTTTCATGGAAAATCTGATTATTTTCTCAATATTTTTATATTATACTGCTATTTTTGTATATATACTGCGCTGAAACCCGCATTTCCTAAACTACCATGAACGTTTTTAATCTTTAACCAACTTTTTCCTGTGATTTTTACTAGTTTCTTCTTTTAATATAACTTTTTCTGCTCTTTTACCTACTTTTTTCATGGAAAATCTGATTATTTTCTCAATATTTTTATATTATACTGCTATTTTTATATATATACTGCGCTAACTACTATGAAAGTTTTTGATCTTTAACCAACTTTTTCCTGTGATTTTTACTAGTTTCTTCTTTTCATATAACTTTTTCTGCTCTTTAACCTACATTTTCATGGAAAATCTGATTATTTTCTCAATATTTTTATATTATATATATATATATATATATACTGCGCTGAAACACGCATTTCCTGAACTACTATGAACGTTTTTGACCTTTTACCAACTTTTTCATTCGATTTTTACTAGTTTCTTCTTTTCATATAACTTTTTCTGCTCTTTTACCTACTTTTTTCGTGGAAAGTCTGATTATTTTCTCAATATTTTTATATTATACTGCTCTTTTTATATATATACTGCGTTGAAACCCGCATTTCCTAAACTACCATGAAAGTTTTTAATCTTTAACCAAATTTTTCCTGTGATTTTTACTAGTTTCTTCTTTTCATATAACTTTTTCTGCTCTTTTACCTACTTTTTTCATGGAAAGTCTGAATATTTTCTCAATATTTTTATATTATACTGCTATTTTTATATATATACTGCGCTAACTACTATGAAAGTTTTTGATCTTTAACCAACTTTTTCCTGTGATTTTTACTAGTTTCTTCTTTTCATATAACTTTTTCTGCTCTTTTACCTACATTTTTCATGGAAAATCTGATTATTTTCTCAAAATTTTTATATTATATATATATATATACTGCGCTGAAACCCGCATTTCCTGAACTACTGTGAAAGTTTTTGCTCTTTAACCAACTTTTTCCTGTGATTTTTACTAGTTTCTTCTTTTCATATAACTTTTTCTGCTCTTTTACTTACTTTTTTCATGGAAAGTCTGATTATTTTCTCAATATTTTTATATTATACTGCTCTTTTTATATATATACTGCGCTGAAACCCGCATTTCCTAAACTACCATGAAAGTTTTTAATCTTTAACCAAATTTTTCCTGTGATTTTTACTAGTTTCTTCTTTTCATATAACTTTTTCTGCTCTTTTACCTACTTTTTTTCGTGGAAAGTCTGATTATTTTCTCAATATTTTTATATTATACTGCTATTTTTATATATATACTGCGCTGAAACCCGCATTTCCTGAACTACTGTGAAAGTTTTTGCTCTTTAACCAACTTTTTCCTGTGATTTTTACTAGTTTCTTCTTTTCATATAACTTTTTCTGCTCTTTTACCTACTTTTTTCGTGGAAAGTCTGATTATTTTCTCAATATTTTTATATTATACTGCTCTTTTTATATATATACTGCGCTGCAACCCGCATTTCCTGAACTACTGTGCAAGTTTGTGCTCTTTAACCAACTTTTTCCTGTGATTTTTACTAGTTTCTTCTTTTCATATAACTTTTTCTGCTCTTTTACCTACTTTTTTCATGGAAAGTCTGATTATTTTCTCAATATTTTTATATTATACTGCTATTTTTATATATATACTGCGCTGAAACCCGCATTTCTTGAACTACTATGAAAGTTTTTGATCTTTAACTAACTTTTTCCTGTTATTTTTACTAGTTTCTTCTTTTCATATAACTTTTTCTGCTCTTTTACCTACATTTTTCATGTAAAATCTGATTATTTTGTCAATATTTTTATATTATACTGCTATTTTTATACATATATACTGCGCTTAAACCCGCATTTCCTAAACTACCATGAACGTTTTTAATCTTTAACCAACTTTTTCCTGTGATTTTTACTAGTTTCTTCTTTTAATATAACTTTTTCTGCTCTTTTACCTACATTTTTCATGGAAAATCTGATTATTTTCTCAATATTTTTATATTATACTGCTATTTTTGTATATATACTGCGCTGAAAACCCGCATTTCCTAAACTACCATGAACGTTTTTAATCTTTAACCAACTTTTTCCTGTGATTTTTACTAGTTTCTTCTTTTAATATAACTTTTTCTGCTCTTTTACCTACTTTTTTCATGGAAAGTCTGATTATTTTCTCAATATTTTTATATTATACTGCTATTTTTATATATATACTGCGCTAACTACTATGAAAGTTTTTGATCTTTAACCAACTTTTTCCTGTGATTTTACTAGTTTCTTCTTTTCATATAACTTTATTCTGCTCTTTAACCTACATTTTCATGGAAAATCTGATTATTTTCTCAATATTTTTATATTATTATATATATATATATATCTACTGCGCTGAAACACGCATTTCCTGAACTACTATGAACGTTTTTGACCTTTTAACCAACTTTTTCATTCGATTTTTACTAGTTTCTTTTCTTCTTTTCATATAACTTTTTCTGCTCTTTTACCTACTTTTTTTCGTGGAAAGTCTGATTATTTTCTCAATATTTTTATATTATACTGCTCTTTTTATATATATACTGCGTTGAAACCCGCATTTCCTAAACTACCATGAAAGTTTTTAATCTTTAACCAACTTTTTCCTGTGATTTTTACTAGTTTCTTCTTTTCATATAACTTTTTCTGCTCTTTTACCTACTTTTTTCATGGAAAGTCTGAATATTTTCTCAATATTTTTATATTATACTGCTATTTTTATATATATACTGCGCTAACTACTATGAAAGTTTTTGATCTTTAACCAACTTTTTCCTGTGATTTTTACTAGTTTCTTCTTTTCATATAACTTTTTCTGCTCTTTTACCTACATTTTTCATGGAAAATCTGATTATTTTCTCAAAATTTTTATATTATATATATATATATACTGCGCTGAAACCCGCATTTCCTGAACTACTGTGAAAGTTTTTGCTCTTTAACCAACTTTTTCCTGTGATTTTTACTAGTTTCTTCTTTTCATATAACTTTTTCTGCTCTTTTACTTACTTTTTTCATGGAAAGTCTGATTATTTTCTCAATATTTTTATATTATACTGCTCTTTTTATATATATACTGCGCTGAAACCCGCATTTCCTAAACTACCATGAAAGTTTTTAATCTTTAACCAAATTTTTCCTGTGATTTTTACTAGTTTCTTCTTTTCATATAACTTTTTCTGCTCTTTTACCTACTTTTTTCGTGGAAAGTCTGATTATTTTCTCAATATTTTTATATTATACTGCTATTTTTATATATATACTGCGCTGAAACCCGCATTTCCTGAACTACTGTGAAAGTTTTTGCTCTTTAACCAACTTTTTCCTGTGATTTTTACTAGTTTCTTCTTTTCATATAACTTTTTCTGCTCTTTTACCTACTTTTTTCGTGGAAAGTCTGATTATTTTCTCAATATTTTTATATTATACTGCTCTTTTTATATATATACTGCGCTGCAACCCGCATTTCCTGAACTACTGTGCAAGTTTGTGCTCTTTAACCAACTTTTTCCTGTGATTTTTACTAGTTTCTTCTTTTCATATAACTTTTTCTGCTCTTTTACCTACTTTTTTCATGGAAAGTCTGATTATTTTCTCAATATTTTTATATTATACTGCTATTTTTATATATATACTGCGCTGAAACCCGCATTTAATAAACTACTATGAAAGTTTTTGATCTTTAACCAAATTTTTCCTGTGAGTTTTACTAGTTTCTTCTTTTCATATAACTTTTTCTGCTCTTTTACCTACTTTTTTCGTGGAAAGTCTGATTATTTTCTCAATATTTTTATATTATACTGCTATTTTTATATATATACTGCGCTGAAACCCGCATTTCCTAAACTACCATGAAAGTTTTTAATCTTTAACCAAATTTTTCCTGTGATTTTTACTAGTTTCTTCTTTTCATATAACTTTTTCTGCTCTTTTACCTACTTTTTTCGTGGAAAGTCTGATTATTTTCTCAATATTTTTATATTATACTACTATTTTTATATATATACTGCGCTGAAACCCGCATTTCCTGAACTACTGTGAAAGTTTTTGCTCTTTAACCAACTTTTTCCTGTGATTTTTACTAGTTTCTTCTTTTCATATAACTTTTTCTGCTCTTTGACCTACTTTTTTCGTGGAAAGTCTGATTATTTTCTCAATATTTTTATATTATACTGCTCTTTTTATATATATACTGCG
The DNA here is from genome assembly GCA_916610145.1 of Eristalis arbustorum. Lineage (NCBI taxonomy): Eukaryota > Metazoa > Arthropoda > Insecta > Diptera > Syrphidae > Eristalis > Eristalis arbustorum. The sequence goes on along the minus strand of CAKAIZ010000303.1, from coordinate 18,550 downwards.
CTGAAACCCGCATTTCCTGAACTACTGTGAAAGTTTTTGCTCTTTAACCAACTTTTTCCTGTGATTTTTACTAGTTTCTTCTTTTCATATAACTTTTTCTGCTCTTTTACCTACTTTTTTCATGGAAAGTCTGATTATTTTCTCAATATTTTTATATTATACTGCTATTTTTATATATATACTGCGCTGAAACCCGCATTTCCTGAACTACTGTGAAAGTTTTTGCTCTTTAACCAACTTTTTCCTGTGATTTTTACTAGTTTCTTCTTTTCATATAACTTTTTCTGCTCTTTTACCTACTTTTTTCGTGGAAAGTCTGATTATTTTCTCAATATTTTTATATTATACTGCTATTTTTATATATATACTGCGCTGAAACCCGCATTTCCTGAACTACTGTGAAAGTTTTTGCTCTTTAACCAACTTTTTCCTGTGATTTTTACTAGTTTCTTCTTTTCATATAACTTTTTCTGCTCTTTTACCTACTTTTTTCGTGGAAAGTCTGATTATTTTCTCAATATTTTTATATTATACTGCTCTTTTTATATATATACTGCGCTGAAACCCGCATTTCCTGAACTACTGTGAAAGTTTGTGCTCTTTAACCAACTTTTTCCTGTGATTTTTACTAGTTTCTTCTTTTCATATAACTTTTTCTGCTCTTTTACCTACTTTTTTCATGGAAAGTCTGATTATTTTCTCAATATTTTTATATTATACTGCTATTTTTATATATATACTGCGCTGAAACCCGCATTTAATAAACTACTATGAAAGTTTTTGATCTTTAACCAAATTTTTCCTGTGATTTTTACTAGTTTCTTCTTTTCATATAACTTTTTCTGCTCTTTTACCTACTTTTTTCGTGGAAAGTCTGATTATTTTCTCAATATTTTTATATTATACTGCTCTTTTTATATATATACTGCGCTGAAACCCGCATTTACTAAACTACCATGAAAGTTTTTAATCTTTAACCAAATTTTTCCTGTGATTTTTACTAGTTTCTTCTACTTTTTTCGTGGAAAGTCTGATTATTTTCTCAATATTTTTATATTATACTGCTCTTTTTATATATATACTGCGCTGAAACCCGCATTACCTAAACTACCATGAAAGTTTTTAATCTTTAACCAAATTTTTCCTGTGATTTTTACTAGTTTCTTCTTTTCATATAACTTTTTCTGCTCTTTTACCTACTTTTTTCATGGAAAGTCTGAATATTTTCTCAATATTTTTATATTATACTGCTATTTTTATATATATACTGCGCTAACTACTATGAAAGTTTTTGATCTTTAACCAACTTTTTCCTGTGATTTTTACTAGTTTCTTCTTTTCATATAACTTTTTCTGCTCTTTTACCTACATTTTTCATGGAAAATCTGATTATTTTCTCAAAATTTTTATATTATATATATATATATACTGCGCTGAAACCCGCATTTCCTGAACTACTGTGAAAGTTTTTGCTCTTTAACCAACTTTTTCCTGTGATTTTTACTAGTTTCTTCTTTTCATATAACTTTTTCTGCTCTTTTACTTACTTTTTTCAAGTAGTCTTTTTCCGCAAAGTCTGATTATTTTCTCAATATTTTTATATTATACTGCTATTTTTATATATATACTGCGCTGAAACCCGCATTTACTAAACTACCATGAAAGTTTTTAATCTTTAACCAAATTTTTCCTGTGATTTTTACTAGTTTCTTCTTTTCATATAACTTTTTCTGCTCTTTTACCTACTTTTTTCGTGGAAAGTCTGATTATTTTCTCAATATTTTTATATTATACTACTATTTTTATATATATACTGCGTTGAAACCCGCATTTCCTAAACTACCATGAAAGTTTTTAATCTTTAACCAAATTTTTCCTGTGATTTTTACTAGTTTCTTCTTTTCATATAACTTTTTCTGCTCTTTTACCTACTTTTTTCATGGAAAGTCTGAATATTTTCTCAATATTTTTATATTATACTGCTATTTTTATATATATACTGCGCTAACTACTATGAAAGTTTTTGATCTTTAACCAACTTTTTCCTGTGATTTTTACTAGTTTCTTCTTTTCATATAACTTTTTCTGCTCTTTTACCTACATTTTTCATGGAAAATCTGATTATTTTCTCAAAATTTTTATATTATATATATATATATACTGCGCTGAAACCCGCATTTCCTGAACTACTGTGAAAGTTTTTGCTCTTTAACCAACTTTTTCCTGTGATTTTTACTAGTTTCTTCTTTTCATATAACTTTTTCTGCTCTTTTACTTACTTTTTTCATGGAAAGTCTGATTATTTTCTCAATATTTTTATATTATACTGCTCTTTTTATATATATACTGCGCTGAAACCCGCATTTCCTAAACTACCATGAAAGTTTTTAATCTTTAACCAAATTTTTCCTGTGATTTTTACTAGTTTCTTCTTTTCATATAACTTTTTCTGCTCTTTTACCTACTTTTTTCGTGGAAAGTCTGATTATTTTCTCAATATTTTTATATTATACTGCTATTTTTATATATATACTGCGCTGAAACCCGCATTTCCTGAACTACTGTGAAAGTTTTTGCTCTTTAACCAACTTTTTCCTGTGATTTTTACTAGTTTCTTCTTTTCATATAACTTTTTCTGCTCTTTTACCTACTTTTTTCGTGGAAAGTCTGATTATTTTCTCAATATTTTTATATTATACTGCTCTTTTTATATATATACTGCGCTGCAACCCGCATTTCCTGAACTACTGTGCAAGTTTGTGCTCTTTAACCAACTTTTTCCTGTGATTTTTACTAGTTTCTTCTTTTCATATAACTTTTTCTGCTCTTTTACCTACTTTTTTCATGGAAAGTCTGATTATTTTCTCAATATTTTTATATTATACTGCTATTTTTATATATATACTGCGCTGAAACCCGCATTTAATAAACTACTATGAAAGTTTTTGATCTTTAACCAAATTTTTCCTGTGATTTTTACTAGTTTCTTCTTTTCGTATAACTTTTTCTGCTCTTTTACCTACTTTTTTCGTGGAAAGTCTGATTATTTTCTCAATATTTTTATATTATACTGCTATTTTTATATATATACTGCGCTGAAACCCGCATTTCCTAAACTACCATGAAAGTTTTTAATCTTTAACCAAATTTTTCCTGTGATTTTTACTAGTTTCTTCTTTTCATATAACTTTTTCTGCTCTTTTACCTACTTTTTTCGTGGAAAGTCTGATTATTTTCTCAATATTTTTATATTATACTACTATTTTTATATATATACTGCGCTGAAACCCGCATTTCCTGAACTACTGTGAAAGTTTTTGCTCTTTAACCAACTTTTTCCTGTGATTTTTACTAGTTTCTTCTTTTTATATAACTTTTTCTGCTCTTTTACCTACTTTTTTCGTGGAAAGTCTGATTATTTTCTCAATATTTTTATTTTATACTGCTCTTTTTATATATATACTGCGCTGAAACCCGCATTTCCTGAACTACTGTGAAAGTTTTTGCTCTTTAACCAACTTTTTCCTGTGATTTTTACTAGTTTCTTCTTTTCATATAACTTTTTCTGCTCTTTTACCTACTTTTTTCATGGAAAGTCTGATTATTTTCTCAATATTTTTATATTATACTGCTATTTTTATATATATACTGCGCTGAAACCCGCATTTCCTGAACTACTATGAAAGTTTTTGCTCTTTAACCAACTTTTTCCTGTGATTTTTACTAGTTTCTTCTTTTCATATAACTTTTTCTGCTCTTTTACCTACTTTTTTTCAAGGAAAGTCTGATTATTTTCTCAATATTTTTATATTATACTGCTATTTTTATATATATACTGCGCTGAAACCCGCATTTCCTGAACTACTGTGAAAGTTTTTGCTCTTTAACCAACTTTTTCCTGTGATTTTTACTAGTTTCTTCTTTTCATATAACTTTTTCTGCTCTTTTACCTACTTTTTTCGTGGAAAGTCTGATTATTTTCTCAATATTTTTATATTATACTGCTCTTTTTATATATATACTGCGCTGAAACCCGCATTTCCTGAACTACTGTGAAAGTTTGTGCTCTTTAACCAACTTTTTCCTGTGATTTTTACTAGTTTCTTCTTTTCATATAACTTTTTCTGCTCTTTTACCTACTTTTTTCATGGAAAGTCTGATTATTTTCTCAATATTTTTATATTATACTGCTATTTTTATATATATACTGCGCTGAAACCCGCATTTAATAAACTACTATGAAAGTTTTTGATCTTTAACCAACTTTTTCCTGTGATTTTTACTAGTTTCGTCTTTTCATATAACTTTTTCTGCTCTTTTACCTACTTTTTTTCGTGGAAAGTCTGATTATTTTCTCAATATTTTTATATTATACTGCTATTTTTATATATATACTGCGCTGAAACCCGCATTTACTAAACTACCATGAAAGTTTTTAATCTTTAACCAAATTTTTCCTGTGATTTTTACTAGTTTCTTCTACTTTTTTCGTGGAAAGTCTGATTATTTTCTCAATATTTTTATATTATACTGCTCTTTTTATATATATACTGCGCTGAAACCCGCATTACCTAAACTACCATGAAAGTTTTTAATCTTTAACCAAATTTTTCCTGTGATTTTTACTAGTTTCTTCTTTTCATATAACTTTTTCTGCTCTTTTACCTACTTTTTTCATGGAAAGTCTGAATATTTTCTCAATATTTTTATATTATACTGCTATTTTTATATATATACTGCGCTAACTACTATGAAAGTTTTTGATCTTTAACCAACTTTTTCCTGTGATTTTTACTAGTTTCTTCTTTTCATATAACTTTTTCTGCTCTTTTACCTACATTTTTCATGGAAAATCTGATTATTTTCTCAAAATTTTTATATTATATATATATATATACTGCGCTGAAACCCGCATTTCCTGAACTACTGTGAAAGTTTTTGCTCTTTAACCAACTTTTTCCTGTGATTTTTACTAGTTTCTTCTTTTCATATAACTTTTTCTGCTCTTTTACTTACTTTTTTCAAGTAGTCTTTTTCCGCAAAGTCTGATTATTTTCTCAATATTTTTATATTATACTGCTATTTTTATATATATACTGCGCTGAAACCCGCATTTACTAAACTACCATGAAAGTTTTTAATCTTTAACCAAATTTTTCCTGTGATTTTTACTAGTTTCTTCTTTTCATATAACTTTTTCTGCTCTTTTACCTACTTTTTTCGTGGAAAGTCTGATTATTTTCTCAATATTTTTATATTATACTACTATTTTTATATATATACTGCGCTGAAACCCGCATTTCCTGAACTACTGTGAAAGTTTTTGCTCTTTAACCAACTTTTTCCTGTGATTTTTACTAGTTTCTTCTTTTCATATAACTTTTTCTGCTCTTTTACCTACTTTTTTCGTGGAAAGTCTGATTATTTTCTCAATATTTTTATATTATACTGCTTTTTTTATATATATACTGCGCTGAAACCCGCATTTCCTGAACTACTGTGAAAGTTTTTGCTCTTTAACCAACTTTTTCCTGTGATTTTTACTAGTTTCTTCTTTTCATATAACTTTTTCTGCTCTTTTACCTACTTTTTTCATGGAAAGTCTGATTATTTTCTCAATATTTTTATATTATACTGCTATTTTTATATATATACTGCGCTGAAACCCGCATTTCCTGAACTACTGTGAAAGTTTTTGCTCTTTAACCAACTTTTTCCTGTGATTTTTACTAGTTTCTTCTTTTCATATAACTTTTTCTGCTCTTTTACCTACTTTTTTCGTGGAAAGTCTGATTATTTTCTCAATATTTTTATATTATACTGCTCTTTTTATATATATACTGCGCTGAAACCCGCATTTCCTGAACTACTGTGAAAGTTTTTGCTCTTTAACCAACTTTTTCCTGTGATTTTTACTAGTTTCTTCTTTTCATATAACTTTTTCTGCTCTTTTACCTACTTTTTTCATGGAAAGTCTGATTATTTTCTCAATATTTTTATATTATACTGCTATTTTTATATATATATACTGCGCTACAACCCGCATTTCCTAAACTACCATGAAAGTTTTTAATCTTTAACCAAATTTTTCCTGTGATTTTTACTAGTTTCTTCTTTTCATATAACTTTTTCTGCTCTTTTACCTACTTTTTTCATGGAAAGTCTGAATATTTTCTCAATATTTTTATATTATACTGCTATTCTTATATATATACTGCGCTAACTACTATGAAAGTTTTTGATCTTTAACCAACTTTTTCCTGTGATTTTTACTAGTTTCTTCTTTTCATATAACTTTTTCTGCTCTTTTACCTACATTTTTCATGGAAAATCTGATTATTTTCTCAATATTTTTATATTATATATATATATATACTGCGCTGAAACCCGCATTTCCTGAACTACTGTGAAAGTTTTTGCTCTTTAACCAACTTTTTCCTGTGATTTTTACTAGTTTCTTCTTTTCATATAACTTTTTCTGCTCTTTTACTTACTTTTTTCATGGAAAGTCTGATTATTTTCTCAATATTTTTATATTATACTGCTATTTTTATATATATACTGCGCTGAAACCCGCATTTCCTAAACTACCATGAAAGTTTTTAATCTTTAACCAAATTTTTCCTGTGATTTTTACTAGTTTCTTCTTTTCATATAACTTTTTCTGCTCTTTTACCTACTTTTTTCGTGGAAAGTCTGATTATTTTCTCAATATTTTTATATTATACTGCTATTTTTATATATATACTGCGCTGAAACCCGCATTTCCTGAACTACTGTGAAAGTTTTTGCTCTTTAACCAACTTTTTCCTGTGATTTTTACTAGTTTCTTCTTTTCATATAACTTTTTCTGCTCTTTTACCTACTTTTTTCGTGGAAAGTCTGATTATTTTCTCAATATTTTTATATTATACTGCTCTTTTTATATATATACTGCGCTGAAACCCGCATTTCCTGAACTACTGTGAAAGTTTTTGCTCTTTAACCAACTTTTTCCTGTGATTTTTACTAGTTTCTTCTTTTCATATAACTTTTTCTGCTCTTTTACCTACTTTTTTCATGGAAAGTCTGATTATTTTCTCAATATTTTTATATTATACTGCTATTTTTATGTATATACTGCGCTGAAACCCGCATTTAATAAACTACTATGAAAGTTTTTGATCTTTAACCAAATTTTTCCTGTGATTTTAACTAGTTTCTTCTTTTCATATAACTTTTTCTGCTCTGAATATTTTAGTCTGAATATTTTCTCAATATTTTTATATTATACTGCTATTTTTATATATATACTGCGCTAACTACTATGAAAGTTTTTGATCTTTAACCAACTTTTTCCTGTGATTTTTACTAGTTTCTTCTTTTCATATAACTTTTTCTGCTCTTTTACCTACATTTTTCATGGAAAATCTGATTATTTTCTCAATATTTTTCTATTATATATATATATATATACTGCGCTGAAACCCGCATTTCCTGAACTACTGTGAAAGTTTTTGCTCTTTAACCAACTTTTTCCTGTGATTTTTACTAGTTTCTTCTTTTCATATAACTTTTTCTGCTCTTTTACTTACTTTTTTCATGGAAAGTCTGATTATTTTCTCAATATTTTTATATTATACTGCTATTTTTATATATATACTGCGCTGAAACCCGCATTTCCTAAACTACCATGAAAGTTTTTGCTCTTTAACCAACTTTTTCCTGTGATTTTTACTAGTTTCTTCTTTTCATATAACTTTTTCTGCTCTTTTACTTACTTTTTTCATGGAAAGTCTGATTATTTTCTCAATATTTTTATATTATACTGCTATTTTTATATATATATACTGCGCTGAAACCCGCATTTCCTAAACTACCATGAAAGTTTTTAATCTTTAACCAAATTTTTCCTGTGATTTTTACTAGTTTCTTCTTTTCATATAACTTTTTCTGCTCTTTTACCTACTTTTTTCGTGGAAAGTCTGATTATTTTCTCAATATTTTTATATTATACTGCTATTTTTATATATATACTGCGCTGAAACCCGCATTTCCTGAACTACTGTGAAAGTTTTTGCTCTTTAACCAACTTTTTCCTGTGATTTTTACTAGTTTCTTCTTTTCATATAACTTTTTCTGCTCTTTTACCTACTTTTTTCGTGGAAAGTCTGATTATTTTCTCAATATTTTTATATTATACTGCTCTTTTTATATATATACTGCGCTGAAACCCGCATTTCCTGAACTACTGTGAAAGTTTTTGCTCTTTAACCAACTTTTTCCTGTGATTTTTACTAGTTTCTTCTTTTCATATAACTTTTTCTGCTCTTTTACCTACTTTTTTCATGGAAAGTCTGATTATTTTCTCAATATTTTTATATTATACTGCTATTTTTATATATATACTGCGCTGAAACCCGCATTTAATAAACTACTATGAAAGTTTTTGATCTTTAACCAAATTTTTCCTGTGATTTTTACTAGTTTCTTCTTTTCATATAACTTTTTCTGCTCTGAATATTTTAGTCTGAATATTTTCTCAATATTTTTATATTATACTGCTATTTTTATATATATACTGCGCTAACTACTATGAAAGTTTTTGATCTTTAACCAACTTTTTCCTGTGATTTTTACTAGTTTCTTCTTTTCATATAACTTTTTCTGCTCTTTTACCTACATTTTTCATGGAAAATCTGATTATTTTCTCAATATTTTTATATTATATATATATATATACTGAGCTGAAACCCGCATTTCCTGAACTACTGTGAAAGTTTTTGCTCTTTAACCAACTTTTTCCTGTGATTTTTACTAGTTTCTTCTTTTCATATAACTTTTTCTGCTCTTTTACTTACTTTTTTCATGGAAAGTCTGATTATTTTCTCAATATTTTTATATTATACTGCTATTTTTATATATATACTGCGCTGAAACCCGCATTTCCTAAACTACCATGAAAGTTTTTAATCTTTAACCAAATTTTTCCTGTGATTTTTACTAGTTTCTTCTTTTCATATAACTTTTTCTGCTCTTTTACCTACTTTTTTCGTGGAAAGTCTGATTATTTTCTCAATATTTTTATATTATACTGCTATTTTTATATATATACTGCGCTGAAACCCGCATTTCCTGAACTACTGTGAAAGTTTTTGATCTTTAACCAACTTTTTCCTGTGATTTTTACTAGTGTCTTCTTTTCATATAACTTTTTCTGCTCTTTTACCTACTTTTTTCGTGGAAAGTCTGATTATTTTCTCAATATTTTTATATTATACTGCTCTTTTTATATATATACTGCGCTGAAACCCGCATTTCCTGAACTACTGTGAAAGTTTTTGCTCTTTAACCAACTTTTTCCTGTGATTTTTACTAGTTTCTTCTTTTCATATAACTTTTTCTGCTCTCTTACCTACTTTTTTCATGGAAAGTCTGATTATTTTCTCAATATTTTTATATTATACTGCTATTTTTATATATATACTGCGCTGAAACCCGCATTTAATAAACTACTATGAAAGTTTTTGATCTTTAACCAAATTTTTCCTGTGATTTTTACTAGTTTCTTCTTTTCATATAACTTTTTCTGCTCTTTTACCTACTTTTTTCGTGGAAAGTCTGATTATTTTCTCAATATTTTTATATTATACTGCTCTTTTTATATATATACTGCGCTGAAACCCGCATTTCGTGAACTACTGTGAAAGTTTTTGCTCTTTAACCAACTTTTTCCTGTGATTTTTCCTAGTTTCTTCTTTTCATATAACTTTTTCTGCTATTTTACCTACTTTTTTCATGGAAAGTCTGATTATTTTCTCAATATTTTTATATTATACTGCTATTTTTATATATATATACTGCGCTAAAACCCGCATTTCCTAAACTACCATGAAAGTTTTTAATCTTTAACCAAATTTTTCCTGTGATTTTTACTAGTTTCTTCTTTTCATATAACTTTTTCTGCTCTTTTACCTACTTTTTTCATGGAAAGTCTGAATATTTTCTCAATATTTTTATATTATACTGCTATTTTTATATATATACTGCGCTAACTACTATGAAAGTTTTTGATCTTTAACCAACTTTTTCCTGTGATTTTTACTAGTTTCTTCTTTTCATATAACTTTTTCTGCTCTTTTACCTACATTTTTCATGGAAAATCTGATTATTTTCTCAATATTTTTATATTATATATATATATATACTGCGCTGAAACCCGCATTTCCTGAACTACTGTGAAAGTTTTTGCTCTTTAACCAACTTTTTCCTGTGATTTTTACTAGTTTCTTCTTTTCATATAACTTTTTCTGCTCTTTTACTTACTTTTTTCATGGAAAGTCTGAATATTTTCTCAATATTTTTATATTATACTGCTATTTTTATATATATACTGCGCTAACTACTATGAAAGTTTTTGATCTTTAACCAACTTTTTCCTGTGATTTTTACTAGTTTCTTCTTTTCATATAACTTTTTCTGCTCTCTTACCTACATTTTTCATGGAAAATCTGATTATTTTCTCAATATTTTTATATTATATATATATATATACTGCGCTGAAACCCGCATTTCCTGAACTACTGTGAAAGTTTTTGCTCTTTAACCAACTTTTTCCTGTGATTTTTACTAGTTTCTTCTTTTCATATAACTTTTTCTGCTCTTTTACCTACATTTTTCATGGAAAATCTGATTATTTTCTCAATATTTTTATATTATACTGCTATTTTTATATATATACTGCGCTGAAACCCGCATTTCCTAAACTACTATGAAAGTTTTTGATCTTTTACCAACTTTTTCCTGTGATTTTTACTAGTTTCTTCTTTTCATATAACTTTTTCTGCTCTTTTACCTACTTTTTTCATGGAAAGTCTGATTATTTTCTCAATATTTTTATATTATACTGCTATTTTTATATATATACTGCGCTAACTACTATGAACGTTTTTGATCTTTAACCAACTTTTTCCTGTGATTTTTACTAGTTTCTTCTTTTCATATAACTTTTTCTGCTCTTTTACCTACTTTTTTCATGGAAAATCTGATTATTTTCTCAATATTTTTATATTATATATATATATACTGCGCTGAAACCCGCATTTCCTGAACTACTATGAACGTTTTTGATCTTTAACCAACTTTTTCCCGTGATTTTTACTAGTTTCTTCTTTTCATATAACTTTTTCTGCTCTTTTACCTAAATTTTTCATGGAAAATCTGATTATTTTCTCAATATTCTTATATTATACTGCTATTTTTATATATATACTGCGCTGAAACCCGCATTTCCTAAACTACTATGAAAGTTTTTGATCTTTAACCAACTTTTTCCTGTGATTTTTACTAGTTTCTTCTTTTCATATAACTTTTTCTGCTCTTTTACCTACATTTTTCATGGAAAATCTGATTATTTTCTCAATATTTTTATATTATACTGCTATTTTTGTATATATACTGCGCTGAAACCCGCATTTCCTAAACTACTATGAACGTTTTTGATCTTTTACCAAATTTTTCCTGTGATTTTTACTAGTTTCTTCTTTTCATATAACTTTTTCTGCTCTTTTACCTACTTTTTTCATGGAAAGTCTGATTATTTTCTCAATATTTTTATATTCGATTTTTACTAGTTTCTTCTTTTCATATAACTTTTTCTGCTCTTTTACCTACTTTTTTCATGGAAAGTCTGATTATTTTCTCAATATTTTTATATTATACTGCTATTTTTATATATATATACTGCGCTAAAACCCGCATTTCCTAAACTACCATGAAAGTTTTTAATCTTTAACCAAATTTTTCCTGTGATTTTTACTAGTTTCTTCTTTTCATATAACTTTTTCTGCTCTTTTACCTACTTTTTTCATGGAAAGTCTGAATATTTTCTCAATATTTTTATATTATACTGCTATTTTTATATATATACTGCGCTAACTACTATGAAAGTTTTTGATCTTTAACCAACTTTTTCCTGTGATTTTTACTAGTTTCTTCTTTTCATATAACTTTTTCTGCTCTTTTACCTACTTTTTTCATGGAAAATCTGACTATTTTCTCAATATTTTTATATTATATATATATACTGCGCTCAAACACGCATTTCCTGTACTACTATGAACGTTTTTGATCTTTTACCAACTTTTTCCTGTGATTTTTACTAGTTTCTTCTTTTCATATAACTTTTTCTGGTCTTTTACCTACTTTTTTCGTGGAAAGTCTGATTATTTTCTCAATATTTTTATATTATACTGCTATTTTTATACATATACTGCGCTGAAACCCGCATTTAATAAACTACTATGAAAGTTTTTGATCTTTAACCAACTTTTTCCTGTGATTTTTACTAGTTTCTTCTTTTTATATAACTTTTTCTGCTCTTTTACCTACTTTTTTCGTGGAAAGTCTGATTATTTTCTCAATATTTTTATTTTATACTGCTCTTTTTATATATATACTGCGCTGAAACCCGCATTTCCTGAACAACTGTGAAAGTTTTTTCTCTTTAACCAACTTTTTCCTGTGATTTTTACTAGTTTCTTCTTTTCATATAACTTTTTCTGCTCTTTTACATACTTTTTTCATGGAAAGTCTGATTATTTTCTCAATATTTTTATATTATACTGCTATTTTTCTATATATACTGCGCTAAAACCCGCATTTCCTAAACTACTATGAAAGTTTTTGATCTTTAACCAACTTTTTTCTGTGATTTTTACTAGTTTCTTCTATTCATATAACTCTTTCTGCTCTTTTACCTACTTTTTTCATGGAAAATCTGATTATTTTCTCAATATTTTTATATTATATTTTTTATATAATTTATATATACTGTGCTGAAACCCGCATTTCCTGAACTACTATGCAAGTTTTTGATCTTTTACCAACGTTTTCCTGTGATTTTTACTAGTTCCTTTTTTTCATATAATCTTTTCTGCTCTTTTACCTACTTTTTTCATGGAAAATCTGATTATTTTCTCAATATTTTTATATTATACTGCTATTTTTATATATATACTGCGCTGAAACCCGCATTTCCTTAACTACTATGAAAGTTTTTGATCTTTAACCAACTTTTTTCTGTGATTTTTACTAGTTTCTTCTATTCATATAACTTTTTCTGCTCTTTTACCTACTTTTTTCATGGAAAATCTAATTATTTTCTCAATATTTTTATATTATACTGCTATTTTTATATATTTACTGCGCTGAAACCCGCATTTCCTTAACTACTATGAAAGTTTTTGATTTAACCAACTTTTTCCTGTGATTCTTACTAGTTTCTTCTTTTCATATAACTTTTTCTGCTCTTTTACCTACTTTTTTCATGGAAAATCTGATTATTTTCTCAATATTTTTATATTATACTGCTATTTTTATATATATACTGCGCTGAAGCCCGCATTTCCTTAACTACTATGAAAGTTTTTGATCTTTAACCAACTTTTTCCTGTGATTTTTACTAGTTTCTTCTTTTCATATAACTTTTTCTGCTCTTTTACCTACTTTTTTCATGGATAGTCTGAATATTTTCTCAATATTTTTATATTATACTGCTATTTTTATATATATACTGCGCTAACTACTATGAAAGTTTTTGATCTTTAACCAACTTTTTCCTGTGATTTTTACTAGTTTCTTCTTTTCATATAACTTTTTCTGCTCTTTTACCTACTTTTTTCATGGAAAATCTGATTATTTTCTCAATATTTTTATATTATATATATATACTGCGCTCTAACACGCATTTTCTGTACTACTATGAACGTTTTTGATCTTTTACCAACTTTTTCCTGTGATTTTTACTAGTTTCTTCTTTTCATATAACTTTTTCTGCTCTTTTACCTACTTTTTTCGTGGAAAGTCTGATTATTTTCTCAATTATTTTCGACTGAAGATGGGGTACCCAACCCCCGTGGGACGTCATTGGCGGCTGCAAACGAGAGAGGGGGAGAGTGGATGAGTCTGTATCAGGGCTCATCTTCTCTACGGATGGCGGCGGAGGAGCTTATCATCAGATTAGCCAACGGCGACATCCAGAGCTACCTGGTACACCTCCTTTTAGAGCTACTCTGACATATTCGGAGCTCAGATCTAAAAGGTTGCCTTTCAAGGTCATATCGGGATTTTGGAGTAGAGTTGGCGGCGGAGGAACCCTATCGTGTAGGGTCAACGGCGGCACTCATAACCTCAGCGAGGTTACCGATACCGGAGTCATCCGGACCCTTCGCCCAAGGGTAAAATAAATGGGCCTGGCCTCCCAGCTGGGGGTTGTGCGTGGGGTTAACACCCTCACCACGTAAAAAAAATTTTGTTCAGAGACGACTATTTGCCTCGGATACTGACCGATCTACTGTTGACGACCCCAGCTAACGAACAAATGACCATGCTTTTCGGTTCTGCACGTGGAATGTGAGGTCTCTTAACAGGCCACGTGCAGCCGAAGAACTCGCGGAGGCCCTTGACTGCTATAAAGCAGATATCACCGCCATCCAGGAAGTGCGATGAATGGGCCGGGCAAGAAGAGGATGAAAAACTGCGACATCTACTACGTGATTGCAGCAGAGAGAGGCGCTTATTTGGATCTGGATTTGTTGTTCGAGCAGACTTAGGCAAAAAGTCTTAAGCTTTGACTGTAAAAGCGAAACGCCTCATAACAATCCGCATCAAGGCTACATTCGGCAACATCAGCCTGATATGCGCCCACGTCCCCGACAGAGGACAAAGATGATAGTAGCATAAGATGACTTCTATGATCTCCTAGAAAGAACATACGATCAATGCCCCAGCTTTGACACCAAGATCGTTCTAGGAGATTTCAATGCTAGCTGGGTAAAGAAGAAATCTTTGCTAAAGTCATAGGGAAACACAGCCTACACGACACCACGTCCAGTAACGGACTAAGGCTGGTGGACTTTGTCATGGGACGTAACCTCTCTGTTGCTAGCACGCGGTTCCCACACCTCAACATCCATAAAGGGACATGGCGGTCCCCAGATCAATCAACCGTCAACCAGATTGATCACGTTGCGATCGACGTCAGACACTCCTCCAGCATTCTCGATGTCCGAACTTTCCGAGGAGCCAATGTTGACTCGGACCATTTCCTTGTTGTAGCCAAGGTAAGAATCAGGATATCACGAGAACAGCGGAGTCGAGAACGAACACCACGGTTTGACGTCGCAAAGCTACAATCGCAGCGGACTGCCAGATCTTTGCCGACCGAGTCTCCCAGAAAACTCTCTGTTAGTTCGACGCCGCCTGCACAAACCATCGAAGAAGAATGGAGTCGTTGTCAAGAAGCCATCAAAGAAGCTGCCACTGATGTGCTGGGTTTTACGACACCACCTAGAAGGAACCCATGGTTTGACGACGAGTGCAGGCAGGCACATGCAGCCAAACAGGAGGCCTACAAGGCAACGCTGCATCGAACAACGAGGGCTGTTCGTGAGCTCTACGAACAGAAGAGAAGGGAAGAGCACCGGCTTCTCAGAAGGAAAAAAGAAAGAGCATGAGAAGCGCGCGGTCGAGGAGATGGAGAGGTGTTATGGCAGGAATGACGTCCGAAAGTTTTATCAAAGGGTAAAACAATTATCCAATGGATATAAAACTCGGACAGAAGCCTGTCGGGATGGAAATGGACATCTGGTAGTAGAGTCGCAGTCGATACTGAGAATCTGGAAAGATCATTTCTGCAGACTGTTAAACGGCGATGAGGACCAAAATACCGCTGTCAGGCAGAATGTTCCACTCAATCTGGACGATGACAGACGTGAATACCGTCCCCCAGACTTAGACGAGGTCAAGGTAGCAATATCAAGACTGAAGTCTAACAAAGCTGCTGGAGCGGACGGTCTGCCCGCTGAAATATTTAAGGCAGCTGGAGATGATCTGGTTGGGTGCATGCACCAGCTCATCTGCAAGATATGGTCTGAGGAAAGCATGCCCGACGAGTGGAATCTCAGTATCGTTTGCCCGACCACAAGAAAGGAGACCCCTTCAACTGCGCCAACTATCGAGGGATCAGTCTTCTAACATCGCATATAAGATCTTCTCTGCCGTTTTGTGTACCCGCCTGAAGCCATTCATTAATAATCTGATAGGTCCATATCAGTGTGGCTTCAGGCCAGGAAAGTCCACAACAGACCAAATTTTCACACTACGGCAGATCCTGGAAAAGACCCAAGAAATGCAAATCGACACTCACCATCTGTTCGTCGATTTCAAGGCCGCATATGACAGCGTGCATAGAACGAGCTATACAACGCCATGTCTAGTTTTGACATTCCTGCCAAACTCGTCAGGCTGTGCAGGATGACGATGGAGAACTCTCGCTGCTCCATCAAGGTCGGTAACGAACTCACCGAGACCTTCAATGTCAAAAAAGGTTTTAGACAAGGCGACGCGCTGTCATGTGATTTCTTAACATCGTCCTGGAGAAGATCGTGCGAAACTCACACGCCAACACTAGAGGCACGATCTTCCAGAAGTCCGTGCAATTGGTAGCATACACCGATGACATTGACGTGATTGGCAGAACTCAGCGAGCCGTCAGTGAGGCTTTTGCTAACATTGAGACGGGAAGCGGCTAAAATGGGTCTGGTCGGTGAATGAGGGCAAAACGAAGTATATGCTGTCCTCAAAAAAGGACATACACATCGACGTCTTGGACAGAGCGTCACAATGGGCAGCTATAACTTCGAGGTAGTCAAGGACTTCACTTACCTCGGCTCCGGAGTAAACTGTACTAATAACATCAGTACCGAGATCAAGCGTAGGATAACTCTTGCCAACCGCTGTTTCTTCGGGCTCAAGAGGCAATTGAGTAATAGAGCTCTCTCTCGAAGAACCAAGTTGACTCTATATAAGACTCTGATCATCCCAGTCCTGCTATACGGCGCGGAGGCATGGACAATATCGAAAGCGGATGAAGAAGTCCTTGGTCTCTTTGAGAGAAAAGTTCTACGCACGATCTTTGGTCCTGTTTGTGTTGACGGGTTCTGGAGGAGAAGATTCAATCACGAACTGTACGGGCTGTACAGCGACATGAGCCTAGTTAGGCGTCTACGGATCCAACGCCTACGGTGGCTAGGTCATGTAGAGCGTATGGACACCACAGCTCCGGCCCGAAGAATCTTCGAATCCGAACCTGTCGGACAACGCAACAGAGGACGCCCGCGTTTAAGGTGGCGCACCCAAGTGGAGAAGGACCTCAACCAACTTGGTGTGCGAAACTGGAGACAGCTAGCCAGGGATCGCTCTAGTTGGAGAGGCATGTTGGTTGAGGCCCAGGTCCACCCCGGACTGTAGCGCCACACAAAGAAGAAGAAGCTATTTTTATATATATACTGCGCTGAAACCCGCATTTAATAAACTACTATGAAAGTTTTTGATCTTTAACCAACTTTTTCCTGTGATTTTTACTAGTTTCTTCTTTTATATAACTTTTTTTCTGCTCTTTTACCTACTTTTTAGTGGAAAGTCTGATTATTTTCTCAATATTTTTATTTTATACTGCTATTTTTATATATATACTGTGCTGAAACCCGCATTTCCTGAACTACTGTGAAAGTTTTTGCTCTTTAACCAACTTTTTCCTGTGATTTTTACTAGTTTCTTCTTTTTCATATAACTTTTTCTGCTCTTTTACTTACTTTTTCATGGAAAAGTCTGATTATTTTCTCAATATTTTTATATTATACTGCTATTTTTATATATTTATACTGCGCTAAAACCCGCATATCCTAAACTACCATGAAAGTTTTTAATCTTTAACCAACTTCTTCCTGTGATTTTTACTAGTTTCTTCTTTTCATATAACTTTTTCTGCTCTTTTACCTACTTTTTTCATGGAAAATCTGATTATTTTCTCAATATTTTTATATTATACTGCTATTTTTATATATATATACTGCGCTGAAGCCGCATTTCCTTAACTACTATGAAAGTTTTTGATCTTTAACCAACTTTTTCCTGTGGATTTTTACTAGTTTCTTCTTTTCATATAACTTTTTCTGCTCTTTTTACCTACTTTTTTCATGGAAAAATCTGATTATTTTCTCAATATTTTTATATTATATAAATATACTGCGCTCTCAAACACGCATTTCCTGTACTACTATGAACGTTTTTGATCTTTTACCAACTTTTCTGTGATTTTTTACTAGTTTCTTCTTTTAATATAACTTTTTCTGCTCTTTTACCTACTTTTTTCGTGGAAAGTCTGATTATTTTCTCAATATTTTTATATTATACTGCTATTTTTATACATATACTGCGCTGAAACCCGCATTTAATAAACTACTATGAAAGTTTTTGATCTTTAACCAACTTTTTCCTGTGATTTTTACTAGTTTTCTTCTTTATATAACTTTTTCTGCTCTCTTTACCTACTTTTTTTCGTGGAAAGTCTGATTATTTTCTCAATATTTTTTATTTTATACCGCTCTTTTTATATATATACTGCGCTGAAACCCGCATTTCCTGAACTACTGTGAAAGTTTTTGCTCTTTAACCAACTTTTTCCTGTGATTTTTACTAGTTTCTTCTTTTCATATAACTTTTTCTGCTC
>CAKAIZ010000302.1:0-65999 GCA_916610145.1 Eristalis arbustorum | reverse complement strand
CATAGCTCATAGCTCATCTTCCATAGCTCATCTTCCATAGCTCATCTTCCATAGCTCATCTTCCAACCCACACGCGTGGAGATGTTATCGTGCATGTACCCATTGACTCTGAGACTCTGGGATGGAAAAAGTTGGCGGTGATTAGTAGGGCAATTTTGAAGGTTTCCATAGCTCATCTTCCAACCCACACGCGTGGAGATGTTATCGTGCATGTACCCATTGACTCTAAGACTCTGGGATGGAAAAAGTTGGCGGTGATTAGTAGGGTACCATAGCTCATAGCTCATCTTCCATAGCTCATCTTCCAATTCACACGGGCGGTGATGTTATCGTGCATGTACCCATTGACTCTGAGACTCTGGGATGGCAAAAGTTGGCGGTGATTAGTAGGGCACCATAGCTCATAGCTCATCTTCCATAGCTCATTTTCCAACCCACACGCGTGGAGATGTTTTCGTGCATGTACCCATTGACTCTGAGACTCTGGGATGGCAAAAGTTGGCGGTGATTAGTAGGGCACCATAGCTCAAAGCTCATCTTCCATAGCTCATTTTCCAACCCACACGCGTGGAGATGTTATCGTGCATGTACCTATTGACTCTAAGACTCTGGGATGGAAAAAGTTGGCGGTGATTAGTAGGGCACCATAGCTCATAGCTCATCTTCCATAGCTCATCTTCCAACCCACACGCGTGGAGATGTTATCGTGCATGTACCCATTGACTCTGAGACTCTGGGATGGAAAAAGTTGGCGTTGAGTAGTAGGGCACCATAGCTCATAGCTCATCTTCCATAGCTCATCTTCCAACCCACACGCGTGCAGATGTTATCGTGCATGTACCCATTGACTCTGAGACTCTGGGATGGAAAAAGTTGGCGGTGATTAGTAGGGCAATTTTGAAGGTTTCCATAGCTCATCTTCCAACCCACACGCGTGGAGATGTTATCGTGCATGTAGCCACTGACTCTAAGACTCTGGGATGGAAAAAGTTGGCGGTGATTAGTAGGGCACCATAGCTCATAGCTCATCTTCCATAGCTCATCTTCCAACCCACACGCGTGGAGATGTTATCGTGCATGTACCCATTGACTCTGAGACTCTGGGATGGAAAAAGTTGGCGTTGAGTAGTAGGGCACCATAGCTCATAGCTCATCTTCCATAGCTCATCTTCCAACCCACACGCGTGGAGATGTTATCGTGCATGTACCCATTGACTCTGAGACTCTGGGATGGAAAAAGTTGGCGGTGATTAGTAGGGCAATTTTGAAGGTTTCCATAGCTCATCTTCCAACCCACACGCGTGGAGATGTTATCGTGCATGTACCCATTGACTCTAAGACTCTGGGATGGAAAAAGTTGGCGGTGATTAGTAGGGCACCATAGCTCATAGCTCATCTTCCATAGCTCATCTTCCAACCCACACGCGTGGAGATGTTATCGTGCATGTACCTATTGACTCTAAGACTCTCGGATGGAAAAAGTTGGCCGTGGTCAGTAGGGCAATTTTGAAGGTTTCATAGCTCATCTTCCAACCCACACGCGTGGAGATATTATCGTGCATGTACCCATTGACTCTAAGACTCTGGGATGGAAAAAGTTGGCGGTGATTAGTAGGGCACCATAGCTCATAGCTCATCTTCCATAACTCATCTTCCAACCCACACGCGTGGAGATGTTATCGTGCATGTACCTATTGACTCTAAGACTCTGGGATGGAAAAAGTTGGCCGTGGTCAGTAGGGCAATTTTGAAGGTTTCCATAGCTCATCTTCCAACCCACACGCGTGGAGATGTTATCGTGCATGTACCCATTGACTCTAAGACTCTGGGATGGAAAAAGTTGGCGGTGATTAGTAGGGCACCATAGCTCATAGCTCATCTTCCATAACTCATCTTCCAACCCACACGCGTGGAGATGTTATCGTGCATGTACCTATTGACTCTAAGACTCTGGGATGGAAAAAGTTGGCGGTGGTCAGCAGGGCAATCTTTAAGGTTTCCATAGCTCATCTTCCAACCCACACGGGTGGTGATGTTATCGTGCATGTACCCATTGACTCTGAGACTCTGGGATGGAAAAAGTTGGCGGTGATTAGTAGGGCACCATAGCTCATAGCTCATCTTCCATAGCTCATCTTCCATAGCTCATCTTCCAACCCACACGCGTGGAGATGTTATCGTGCATGTACCCATTGACTCTGAGACTCTGGGATGGAAAAAGTAGGCGTTGAGAAGTAGGGCACCATAGCTCATAGCTCATCTTCCATAGCTCATCTTCCAACCCACACGCGTGGAGATGTTATCGTGCATGTACCCATTGACTCTGAGACTCTGGGATGGAAAAAGTTGGCGGTGATTAGTAGGGCAATTTTGAAGGTTTCCATAGCTCATCTTCCAACCCACACGCGTGGAGATGTTATCGTGCATGTACCCATTGACTCTAAGACTCTGGGATGGAAAAAGTTGGCGGTGATTAGTAGGGCACCATAGCTCATAGCTCATCTTCCATAGCTCATC
The DNA here is from genome assembly GCA_916610145.1 of Eristalis arbustorum. Classification (NCBI taxonomy): domain Eukaryota; kingdom Metazoa; phylum Arthropoda; class Insecta; order Diptera; family Syrphidae; genus Eristalis; species Eristalis arbustorum. Next base: position 63,482 of record CAKAIZ010000302.1, on the reverse strand, counting down.
TTCCAACCCACACGCGTGGAGATGTTATCGTGCATGTAGCCACTGACTCTAAGACTCTGGGATGGAAAAAGTTGGCGGTGATTAGTAGGGCACCATAGCTCATAGCTCATCTTCCAACCCACACGGGTGGTGATGTTATCGTGCATGTGCCCATTGACTCTTAGACTCTGGCATGGAAAAAGTTGGCGGTGATTAGTAGGGTAACATAACTCATAGCTCATCTTCCATAGCTCATCTTCCAACCCACACGCGTGGAGATGTTATCGTGCATGTACCCATTGACTCTAAGACTCTGGGATGGAAAAAGTTGGCGGTGATTAGTAGGGCACCATAGCTCATAGCTCACCTTCCATAGCTCACCTTCCAACCCACACGCGTGGAGATGTTATCGTGCATGTACCCACTGACTCTAAGACTCTGGGATGGAAAAAGTTGGCGGTGATTAGTAGGGCACCATAGCTCATAGCTCATCTTCCATAGCTCATCTTCCAACCCACACGCGTGGAGATGTTATCGTGCATGTACCCATTGACTCTGAGACTCTGGGATGGAAAAAGTTGGCGTTGAGTAGTAGGGCACCATAGCTCATAGCTCATCTTCCATAGCTCATCTTCCAACCCACACGCGTGGAGATGTTATCGTGCATGTACCCATTGACTCTGAGACTCTGGGATGGAAAAAGTTGGCGGTGATTAGTAGGGCACCATAGCTCATAGCTCATCTTCCATAGCTCATCTTCCAACCCACACGCGTGGAGATGTTATCGTGCATGTACCCATTGACTCTAAGACTCTGGGATGGAAAAAGTTGGCGGTGATTAGTAGGGCACCATAGCTCATAGCTCATCTTCCATAGCTCATCTTCCAACCCACACGCGTGGAGATGTTATCGTGCATGTACCTATTGACTCTAAGACTCTCGGATGGAAAAAGTTGGCCGTGGTCAGTAGGGCAATTTTGAAGGTTTCATAGCTCATCTTCCAACCCACACGCGTGGAGATATTATCGTGCATGTACCCATTGACTCTAAGACTCTGGGATGCAAAAAGTTGGCGGTGATTAGTAGGGCACCATAGCTCATAGCTCATCTTCCATAACTCATCTTCCAACCCACACGCGTGGAGATGTTATCGTGCATGTACCTATTGACTCTAAGACTCTGGGATGGAAAAAGTTGGCCGTGGTCAGTAGGGCAATTTTGAAGGTTTCCATAGCTCATCTTCCAACCCACACGCGTGGAGATGTTATCGTGCATGTACCCATTGACTCTAAGTCTCTGGGATGGAAAAAGTTGGCGGTGATTAGTAGGGCACCATAGCTCATAGCTCATCTTCCATAACTCATCTTCCAACCCACACGCGTGGAGATGTTATCGTGCATGTACCTATTGACTCTAAGACTCTGGGATGGAAAAAGTTGGCGGTGGTCAGCAGGGCAATCTTTAAGGTTTCCATAGCTCATCTTCCAACCCACACGGGTGGTGATGTTATCGTGCATGTACCCATTGACTCTGAGACTCTTTGATGGAAAAAGTTGGCGGTGATTAGTAGGGCACCATAGCTCATAGCTCATCTTCCATAGCTCATCTTCCATAGCTCATCTTCCAACCCACACGCGTGGAGATGTTATCGTGCATGTACCCATTGACTCTGAGACTCTGGGATGGAAAAAGTAGGCGTTGAGTAGTAGGGCACCATAGCTCATAGCTCATCTTCCATAGCTCATCTTCCAACCCACACGCGTGGAGATGTTATCGTGCATGTACCCATTGACTCTGAGACTCTGGGATGGAAAAAGTTGGCGGTGATTAGTAGGGTACCATAGCTCATAGCTCATCTTCCATAGCTCATCTTCCAACCCACACGCGTGGAGATGTTATCGTGCATGTAGCCACTGACTCTAAGACTCTGGGATGGAAAAAGTTGGCGGTGATTAGTAGGGCACCATAGCTCATAGCTCATCTTCCATAGCTCATCTTCCAACCCACACGCGTGGAGATGTTATCGTGCATGTACCCATTGACTCTGAGACTCTGGGATGGAAAAAGTTGGCGGTGATTAGTAGGGCACCATAGCTCATAGCTCATCTTCCATAGCTCATCTTCCAACCCACACGCGTGGAGATGTTATCGTGCATGTACCCATTGACTCTGAGACTCTGGGATGGAAAAAGTTGGCGGTGATTAGTAGGGTACCATAGCTCATAGCTCATCTTCCATAGCTCATCTTCCAACCCACACGCGTGGAGATGTTATCGTGCATGTAGCCACTGACTCTAAGACTCTGGGATGGAAAAAGTTGGCGGTGATTAGTAGGGCACCATAGCTCATAGCTCATCTTCCAACCCACACGGGTGGTGATGTTATCGTGCATGTACCCATTGACTCTGAGACTCTGGGATGGAAAAAGTTGGCGGTGATTAGTAGGGCACCATAGCTCATAGCTCATCTTCCATAGCTCATCTTCCAACCCACACGCGTGGAGATGTTATCGTGCATGTACCCATTGACTCTGAGACTCTGGTATGGAAAAAGTTGGCGGTGGTCAGTAGGGCAATTTTGAACGCTTCCATAGCTCATCTTCCAATCCACACGGGCGGTGATGTTATCGTGCATGTACCCATTGACTCTGAGACTCTGGGATGGAAAAAGTTGGCGGTGATTAGTAGGGCACCATAGCTCATAGCTCATCTTCCATAGCTCATTTTCCAACCCACACGCGTGGAGATGTTATCGTGCATGTACCCATTGACTCTGAGACTCTGGGATGGAAAAAGTTGGCGGTGATTAGTAGGGCACCATAGCTCATAGCTCATCTTCCATAGCTCATCTTCCAACCCACACGCGTGGAGATGTTATCGTGCATGTACCCATTGACTCTGAGACTCTGGGATGGAAAAAGTTGGCGGTGGTCAGTAGGGCAATTTTGAACGCTTCCATAGCTCATCTTCCAATCCACACGGACGGTGATGTTATCGCGCATGTAGCCACTGACTCTGAGACTCTGGGATGGAAAAAGTTGGCGGTGATTAGTAGGGCAATTTTGAAGGTTTCCATAGCTCATCTTCCAACCCACACGCGTGGAGATGTTATCGTGCATGTACCCATTGACTCTAAGACTCTGGGATGGAAAAAGTTGGCGGTGATTAGTAGGGCACCATAGCTCATAGCTCATCTTCCATAGCTCATCTTCCAACCCACACGCGTGGAGATGTTATCGTGCATGTACCCATTGACTCTGAGACTCTGGGATGGAAAAAGTTGGCGGTGATTAGTAGGGTACCATAGCTCATAGCTCATCTTCCAATCCACACGCGTGGAGATGTTATCGTGCATGTACCTATCGACTCTAAGACTCTGGGATGGAAAAAGTGGGCGGTGATTAGTAGGGCTTCCATAGCTCATTTTCCAACCCACACGCGTGGAGATGTTATCGTGCATGTACCCATTGACTCTGAGACTCTGGGATGGAAAAAGTTGGCGGTGGTCAGTAGGGCAATTTTGAACGCTTCCATAGCTCATCTTCCAATCCACACGGGCGGTGATGTTATCGTGCATGTACCCATTGACTCTGAGACTCTGGGATGGAAAAAGTTGGCGGTGATTAGTAGGGCACCATAGCTCATAGCTCATCTTCCATAGCTCATCTTCCAACCCACACGGGTGGTGATGTTATCGTGCATGTACCCATTGACTCTGAGACTCTGGGATGGAAAAAGTTGGCGGTGATTAGTAGGGCACCATAGCTCATAGCTCATCTTCCATAGCTCATCTTCCAACCCACACGCGTGGAGATGTTATCGTGCATGTACCCATTGACTCTGAGACTCTGGCATGGAAAAAGTTGGCGGTGATTAGTAGGGTACCATAGCTCATAGCTCATCTTCCATAGCTCATCTTCCAACCCACACGCGTGGAGATGTTATCGTGCATGTACCCATTGACTCTGAGACTCTGGGATGGAAAAAGTTGGCGGTGATTAGTAGGGCACCATAGCTCATAGCTCATCTTCCATAGCTCATCTTCCAACCCACACGCGTGGAGATGTTATCGTGCATGTACCCATTGACTCTGAGACTCTGGGATGGAAAAAGTTGGCGGTGGTCAGTAGGGCAATTTTGAACGCTTCCATAGCTCATCTTCCAATCCACACGGGCGGTGATGTTATCGTGCATGTACCCATTGACTCTGAGACTCTGGGATGGAAAAAGTTGGCGGTGATTAGTAGGGCAATTTTGAAGGTTTCCATAGCTCATCTTCCAACCCACACGCGTGGAGATGTTATCGTGCATGTACCCATTGACTCTGAGACTCTGGGATGGAAAAAGTTGGCGGTGGTCAGTAGGGCAATTTTGAACGCTTCCATAGCTCATCTTCCAATCCACACGGGCGGTGATGTTATCGTGCATGTACCCATTGACTCTGAGACTCTGGGATGGAAAAAGTTGGCGGTGATTAGTAGGGCAATTTTGAAGGTTTCCATAGCTCATCTTCCAACCCACACGCGTGGAGATGTTATCGTGCATGTAGCCACTGACTCTGAGACTCTGGGATGGAACAAGTTGGCGGTGATTAGTAGGGCAATTTCGAAGGTTTCCATAGCTCATCTTCCAACCCACATGGGTGGTAATGTTATCGTGCATGTACCCATTGACTCTGAGACTCTGGGATGGAAAAAGTTGGCGGTGATTAGTAGGGCAATTTTGAAGGTTTCCATAGCTCATCTTCCAACCCACACGCGTGGAGATGTTATCGTGCATGTAGCCACTGACTCTGAGACTCTGGGATGGAAAAAGTTGGCGGTGATTAGTAGGGCAATTTTGAAGGTTTCCATAGCTCATCTTCCAACCCACACGGGTGGTGATGTTATCGTGCATGTACCCATTGACTCTGAGACTCTGGGATGGAAAAAGTTGGCGGTGATTAGTAGGGCACCATAGCTCATAGCTCATCTTCCATAGCTCATCTTCCAACCCACACGCGTGGAGATGTTATCGTGCATGTAGCCACTGACTCTGAGACTCTGGGATGGAAAAAGTTGGCGGTGATTAGTAGGGCACCATAGCTCATAGCTCATCTTCCATAGCTCATCTTCCATAGCTCATCTTCCAACCCACACGGGCGGTGATGTTATCGTGCATGTAGCCACTGACTCTGAGACTCTGGGATGGAAAAAGTTGGCGGTGATTAGTAGGGCAATTTTGAAGGTTTCCATAGCTCATCTTCCAACCCACACGCGTGGAGATGTTATCGTGCATGTACCCATTGACTCTAAGACTCTGGGATGGAAAAAGTTGGCGGTGATTAGTAGGGCACCATAGCTCATAGCTCATCTTCCATAGCTCATCTTCCATAGCTCATCTTCCAACCCACACGCGTGGAGATGTTATCGTGCATGTACCCATTGACTCTGAGACTCTGGGATGGAAAAAGTTGGCGGTGATTAGTAGGGTACCATAGCTCATAGCTCATCTTCCATAGCTCATCTTCCAACCCACACGCGTGGAGATGTTATCGTGCATGTACCCATTGACTCTGAGACTCTGGGATGGAAAAAGTTGGCGGTGGTCAGTAGGGCAATTTTGAACGCTTCCATAGCTCATCTTCCAATCCACACGGGCGGTGATGTTATCGTGCATGTACCCATTGACTCTGAGACTCTGGGATGGAAAAAGTTGGCGGTGATTAGTAGGGCACAATAGCTCATAGCTCATCTTCCATAGCTCATCTTCCAACCCACACGGGTGGTGATGTTATCGTGCATGTACCCATTGACTCTGAGACTCTGGGATGGAAAAAGTTGGCGGTGATTAGTAGGGTACCATAGCTCATAGCTCATCTTCCATAGCTCATCTTCCATAGCTCATCTTCCAACCCACACGCGTGGAGATGTTATCGTGCATGTACCCATTGACTCTGAGACTCTGGGATGGAAAAAGTTGGCGGTGATTAGTAGGGTACCATAGCTCATAGCTCATCTTCCATAGCTCATCTTCCAACCCACACGCGTGGAGATGTTATCGTGCATGTACCCATTGACTCTGAGACTCTGGGATGGAAAAAGTTGGCGGTGATTAGTAGGGCACCATAGCTCATAGCTCATCTTCCATAGCTCATCTTCCAACCCACACGCGTGGAGATGTTATCGTGCATGTACCCATTGACTCTGAGACTCTGGGATGGAAAAAGTTGGCGGTGGTCAGTAGGGCAATTTTGAACGCTTCCATAGCTCATCTTCCAATCCACACGAGCGGTGATGTTATCGTGCATGTACCCATTGACTCTGAGACACTGAAATGGAAAAAGTTGGCGGTGATTAGTAGGGCAATTTTGAAGGTTTCGATAGCTCATCTTCCAACCCACACGCGTGGAGATGTTATCGTGCATGTACCCATTCACTCTGAGACTCTGGGATGGAAAAAGTTGGCGGTGGTCAGTAGGGCAATTTTGAACGCTTCCATAGCTCATCTTCCAATCCACACGGGCGGTGATGTTATCGTGCATGTACCCATTGACTCTGAGACTCTGGGATGGAAAAAGTTGGCGGTGATTAGTAGGGCAATTTTGAAGGTTTCCATAGCTCATCTTCCAACCCACACGCGTTGAGATGTTATCGTGCATGTAGCCACTGACTCTGAGACTCTGGGATGGAACAAGTTGGCGGTGATTAGTAGGGCAATTTTGAAGGTTTCCATAGCTCATCTTCCAACCCACACGGGTGGTGATGTTATCGTGCATGTACCCATTGACTCTGAGACTCTGGGATGGAAAAAGTTGGCGGTGATTAGTAGGGCAATTTTGAAGGTTTCCATAGCTCATCTTCCAACCCACACGCGTGGAGATGTTATCGTGCATGTAGCCACTGACTCTGAGACTCTGGGATGGAAAAAGTTGGCGGTGATTAGTAGGGCAATTTTGAAGGTTTCCATAGCTCATCTTCCAACCCACACGGGTGGTGATGTTATCGTGCATGTAGCCACTGACTCTGAGACTCTGGGATGGAAAAAGTTGGCGGTGATTAGTAGGGCAATTTTGAAGGTTTCCATAGCTCATCTTCCAACCCACACGGGTGGTGATGTTATCGTGCATGTACCCATTGACTCTGAGACTCTGGGATGGAAAAAGTTGGCGGTGATTAGTAGGGCAATTTTGAAGGTTTCCATAGCTCATCTTCCAACCCACACGCGTGGAGATGTTATCGTGCATGTAGCCACTGACTCTGAGACTCTGGGATGGAAAAAGTTGGCGGTGATTAGTAGGGCACCATAGCTCATAGCTCATCTTCCATAGCTCATCTTCCAACCCACACGCGTGGAGATGTTATCGTGCATGTACCCATTGACTCTGAGACTCTGGGATGGAAAAAGTTGGCGGTGGTCAGTAGGGCAATTTTGAACGCTTCCATAGCTCATCTTCCAATCCACACGGGCGGTGATGTTATCGTGCATGTACCCATTGACTCTGAGACTCTGGGATGGAAAAAGTTGGCGGTGATTAGTAGGGCACCATAGCTCATAGCTCATCTTCCATAGCTCATCTTCCAACCCACACGGGTGGTGATGTTATCGTGCATGTACCCATTGACTCTGAGACTCTGGGATGGAAAAAGTTGGCGGTGATTAGTAGGGTACCATAGCTCATAGCTCATCTTCCATAGCTCATCTTCCAACCCACACGCGTGGAGATGTTATCGTGCATGTACCCACTGACTCTAAGACTCTGGGATGGAAAAAGTTGGCTGTGATTAGTAGGGCACCATAGCTCATAGCTCATCTTCCATAACTCATCTTCCAACCCACACGCGTGGAGATGTTATCGTGCATGTACCTATTGACTCTAAGACTCTGGGATGGAAAAAGTTGGCCGTGGTCAGTAGGGCAATTTTGAAGGTTTCCATAGCTCATCTTCCAACCCACACGCGTGGAGATGTTATCGTGCATGTACCCATTGACTCTAAGACTCTGGGATGGAAAAAGTTGGCGGTGATTAGTAGGGCACCATAGCTCATAGCTCATCTTCCATAGCTCATCTTCCAACCCACACGCGTGGAGATGTTATCGTGCATGTACCCACTGACTCTAAGACTCTGGGATGGAAAAAGTTGGCGGTGATTAGTAGGGCACCATAGCTCATAGCTCATCTTCCATAACTCATCTTCCAACCCACACGCGTGGAGATGTTATCGTGCGTGTACCTATTGACTCTAAGACTCTGGGATGGAAAAAGTTGGCCGTGGTCAGTAGGGCAATTTTGAAGGTTTCCATAGCTCATCTTCCAACCCACACGCGTGGAGATGTTATCGTGCATGTACCCATTGACTCTAAGACTCTGGGATGGAAAAAGTTGGCGGTGATTAGTAGGGCACCATAGCTCATAGCTCATCTTCCATAGCTCATCTTCCAACCCACACGCGTGGAGATGTTATCGTGCATGTACCTATTGACTCTAAGACTCTGGGATGGAAAAAGTTGGCGGTGATTAGTAGGGCACCATAGCTCATAGCTCATCTTCCATAGCTCATCTTCGTACCCACACGCGTGGAGATGTTATCGTGCATGTACCCATTGACTCTGAGACTCTGGGATGGAAAAAGTTGGCGTTGAGTAGTAGGGCACCATAGCTCATAGCTCATCTTCCATAGCTCATCTTCCAACCCACACGCGTGGAGATGTTGTCGTGCATGTACCCATTGACTCTGAGACTCTGGGATGGAAAAAGTTGGCGGTGATTAGTAGGGCAATTTTGAAGGTTTCCATAGCTCATCTTCCAACCCACACGCGTGGAGATGTTATCGTGCATGTACCCATTGACTCTAAGACTCTGGGATGGAAAAAGTTGGCGGTGATTAGTAGGGCACCATAGCTCATAGCTCATCTTCCATAGCTCATCTTCCAACCCACACGCGTGGAGATGTTATCGTGCATGTACCCATTGACTCTGAGACTCTGGGATGGAAAAAGTTGGCGGTGATTAGTAGGGCACCATAGCTCATAGCTCATCTTCCATAGCTCATCTTCCAACCCACACGCGTGGAGATGTTATCGTGCATGTACCTATTGACTCTAAGACTCTGGGATGGAAAAAGTTGGCGTTGAGTAGTAGGGCACCATAGCTCATAGCTCATCTTCCATAGCTCATTTTCCAACCCACACGCGTGGAGATGTTATCGTGCATGTACCCATTGACTCTGAGACTCTGGGATGGAAAAAGTTGGCGGTGGTCAGTAGGGCAATTTTGAACGCTTCCATAGCTCATCTTCCAATCCACACTGGCGGTGATGTTATCGTGCATGTACCCATTGACTCTGAGACTCTGGGATGGAAAAAGTTGGCGGTGATTAGTAGGGCACCATAGCTCATAGCTCATCTTCCATAGCTCATCTTCCAACCCACACGGGTGGTGATGTTATCGTGCATGTACCCATTGACTCTGAGACTCTGGGATGGAAAAAGTTGGCGGTGATTAGTAGGGTACCATAGCTCATAGCTCATCTTCCATAGCTCATCTTCCAACCCACACGCGTGGAGATGTTATCGTGCATGTACCCACTGACTCTAAGACTCTGGGATGGAAAAAGTTGGCGGTGATTAGTAGGGCACCATAGCTCATAGCTCATCTTCCATAGCTCATCTTCCAACCCACACGCGTGGAAATGTTATCGTGCATGTTCCCACTGACTCTAAGACTCTGGGATGGAAAAAGTTAGCGGTGATTAGTAGGGCACCATAGCTCATAGCTCATCTTCCATAACTCATCTTCCAACCCACACGCGTGGAGATGTTATCGTCCATGTACCTATTGACTCTAAGACTCTGGGATGGAAAAAGTTGGCCGTGGTCAGTAGGGCAATTTTGAAGGTTTCCATAGCTCATCTTCCAACCCACACGCGTGGAGATGTTATCGTGCATGTACCCATTGACTCTAAGACTCTGGGATGGAAAAAGTTGGCGGTGATTAGTAGGGCACCATAGCTCATAGCTCATCTTCCATAGCTCATCTTCCAACCCACACGCGTGGAGATGTTATCGTGCATGTACCCACTGACTCTAAGACTCTGGGATGGAAAAAGTTGGCGGTGATTAGTAGGGCACCATAGCTCATAGCTCATCTTCCATAACTCATCTTCCAACCCACACGCGTGGAGACGTTATCGTGCATGTACCCACTGACTCTAAGACTCTGGGATGGAAAAAGTTGGCGGTGATTAGTAGGGCACCATAGCTCATAGCTCATCTTCCATAACTCATCTTCCAACCCACACGCGTGGAGATGTTATCGTGCATGTACCTATTGACTCTAAGACTCTGGGATGGAAAAAGTTGGCCGTGGTCAGTAGGGCAATTTTGAAGGTTTCCATAGCTCATCTTCCAACCCACACGCGTGGAGATGTTATCGTGCATGTACCCATTGACTCTGAGACTCTGGGATGGAAAAAGTTGGCGTTGAGTAGTAGGGCACCATAGCTCATAGCTCATCTTCCATAGCTCATCTTCCATAGCTCATCTTCCAACCCACACGCGTGGAGATGTTATCGTGCATGTACCCATTGACTCTGAGACTCTGGGATGGAAAAAGTTGGCGGTGATTAGTAGGGTACCATAGCTCATAGCTCATCTTCCATAGCTCATCTTCCAACCCACACGCGTGGAGATGTTATCGTGCATGTACCTATTGACTCTAAGACTCTCGGATGGAAAAAGTTGGCGGTGATTAGTAGGGCACCATAGCTCATAGCTCATCTTCCATAGCTCATTTTCCAACCCACACGCGTGGAGATGTTTTCGTGCATGTACCCATTGACTCTGAGACTCTGGGATGGCAAAAGTTGGCGGTGATTAGTAGGGCACCATAGCTCAAAGCTCATCTTCCATAGCTCATTTTCCAACCCACACGCGTGGAGATGTTATCGTGCATGTACCTATTGACTCTAAGACTCTGGGATGGAAAAAGTTGGCGGTGATTAGTAGGGTACCATAGCTCATAGCTCATCTTCCAACCCACACGCGTGGAGATGTTATCGTGCATGTAGCCACTGACTCTAAGACTCTGGGATGGAAAAAGTTGGCGGTGATTAGTAGGGCAATTTTGAAGGTTTCCATAGCTCAGCTTCCAATCCACTCGGGCGGTGATGTTATCGTGCATGTACCCATTGACTCTGAGACTCTGGGATGGAAAAAGTTGGCGGTGATTAGTAGGGCAATTTTGAAGGTTTCCATAGCTCATCTTCCAACCCACACGCGTGGAGATGTTATCGTGCATGTACCCATTGACTCTAAGACTCTGGGATGGAAAAAGTTGGCGGTGATTAGTAGGGCAATTTTGAAGGTTTCCATAGCTCATCTTCCAACCCACACGCGTGGAGATGTTATCGTGCATGTACCCATTGACTCTAAGACTCTGGGATGGAAAAAGTTGGCGGTGATTAGTAGGGCACCATAGCTCATAGCTCATCTTCCAACCCACACGCGTGGAGATGTTATCGTGCATGTACCTATTGACTCTAAGACTCTGGGATGGAAAAAGTTGGCGTTGAGTAGTAGGGCACCATAGCTCATAGCTCATCTTCCATAGCTCATCTTCCAACCCACACGCGTGGAGATGTTATCGTGCATGTACCCATTGACTCTAAGACTCTGGGATGGAAAAAGTTGGCGGTGATTAGTAGGGCTCATCTTCCATCCAGCTCATAGCTCATCTTCCATAGCTCATCTTCCAACCCACACGCGTGGAGATGTTATCGTGCATGTACCCACTGACTCTAAGACTCTGGGATGGAAAAAGTTGGCGGTGATTAGTAGGGCACCATAGCTCATAGCTCATCTTCCATAGCTCATCTTCCAACCCACACGCGTGGAGATGTTATCGTGCATGTAGCCACTGACTCTGAGACTCTGGGATGGAAAAAGTTGGCGGTGATTAGTAGGGCAATTTTGAAGGTTTCCATAGCTGATCGTCCAACCCACACGCGTGGAGATGTTATCGTGCATGTACCCATTGACTCTAAGACTCTGGGATGGAAAAAGTTGGCGGTGATTAGTAGGGCACCATAGCTCATAGCTCATCTTCCAACCCACACGCGTGGAGATGTTATCGTGCATGTACCCACTGACTCTAAGACTCTGGGATGGAAAAAGTTGGCGGTGATTAGTAGGGCACCATAGCTCATAGCTCATCTTCCATAGCTCATCTTCCAACCCACACGCGTGGAGATGTTATCGTGCATGGAGCTACTGACTCTAAGACTCTGGGATGGAAAAAGTTGGCGGTGATTAGTAGGGCACCATAGCTCATAGCTCATCTTCCATAGCTCATCTTCCAACCCACACGGGTGGTGATGTTATCGTGCATGTACCCATTGACTCTAAGACTCTGGGATGGAAAAAGTTGGCGGTGATTAGTAGGGCACCATAGCTCATAGCTCATCTTCCATAGCTCATGTTCCAACCCACACGCGTGGAGATGTTATCGTGCATGTACCCATTGACTCTGAGACTCTGGGATGGAAAAAGTTGGCGTTGAGTAGTAGGGCACCATAGCTCATAGCTCATCTTCCATAGCTCATCTTCCAACCCACACGGGTGGTGATGTTATCGTGCATGTACCCATTGACTCTGAGACTCTGGGATGGCAAAAGTTGGCGGTGATTAGTAGGGCACCATAGCTCATAGCTCATCTTCCAACCCACACGCGTGGAGATGTTATCGTGCATGTACCCATTGACTCTGAGACTCTGGGATGGAAAAAGTTGGCGGTGATTAGTAGGGCACCATAGCTCATAGCTCATCTTCCATAACTCATCTTCCAACCCACACGCGTGGAGATGTTATCGTGCATGTACCTATTGACTCTAAGACTCTGGGATGGAAAAAGTTGGCCGTGGTCAGTAGGGCAATTTTGAAGGTTTCCATAGCTCATCTTCCAACCCACACGCGTGGAGATGTTATCGTGCATGTACCCATTGACTCTGAGACTCTGGGATGGAAAAAGTTGGCGGTGATTAGTAGGGCACCATAGCTCATAGCTCATCTTCCAACCCACACGCGTGGAGATGTTATCGTGCATGTACCCATTGACTCTAAGATTCTGGGATGGAAAAAGTTGGCGGTGATTAGTAGGGTACCATAGCTCATAGCTCATCTTCCATAGCTCATCTTCCAACCCACACGCGTGGAGATGTTATCGTGCATGTACCCATTGACTCTGAGACTCTGGGATGGAAAAAGTTGGCGGTGATTAGTAGGGTACCATAGCTCATAGCTCATCTTCCATAGCTCATTTTCCAACCCACACGCGTGGAGATGTTATCGTGCATGTACCTATTGACTCTAAGACTCTGGGATGGGAAAAGTTGGCGGTGATTAGTAGGGCACCATAGCTCATAGCTGATCTTCCATAGCTCATCTTCCAACCCACACGCGTGGAGATATTATCGTGCATGTACCTATTGACTCTAAGACTCTCGGATGGAAAAAGTTGGCCGTGGTCAGTAGGGCAATTTTGAAGGTTTCCATAGCTCATCTTCCAACCCACACGCGTGGAGATGTTATCGTGCATGTACCCATTGACTCTAAGACTCTGGGATGGAAAAAGTTGGCGGTGATTAGTAGGGCACCATAGCTCATAGCTCATCTTCCATAGCTCATCTTCCAACCCACACGCGTGGAGATGTTATCGTGCATGTACCCATTGACTCTGAGACTCTGGGATGGAAAAAGTTGGCGGTGATTAGTAGGGTACCATAGCTCATAGCTCATCTTCCATAGCTCATTTTCCAACCCACACGCGTGGAGATGTTATCGTGCATGTACCTATTGACTCTAAGACTCTGGGATGGAAAAAGTTGCCGGTGATTAGTAGGGCACCATAGCTCATAGCTGATCTTCCATAGCTCATCTTCCAACCCACACGCGTGGAGATGTTATCGTGCATGTACCTATTGACTCTAAGACTCTCGGATGGAAAAAGTTGGCCGTGGTCAGTAGGGCAATTTTGAAGGTTTCCATAGCTCATCTTCCAACCCACACGCGTGGAGATGTTATCGTGCATGTACCCACTGACTCTAAGACTCTGGGATGGAAAAAGTTGGCGGTGATTAGTAGGGCACCATAGCTCATCTTCCATAGCTCATCTTCCAACCCACACGCGTGGAGATGTTATCGTGCATGTAGCCACTGACTCTGAGACTCTGGGATGGAAAAAGTTGGCGGTGATTAGTAGGGCAATTTTTAAGGTTTCCATAGCTCATCTTCCAACCCACACGCGTGGAGATGTTATCGTGCATGTACCCATTGACTCTAAGACTCTGGGATGGAAAAAGTTGGCGGTGATTAGTAGGGCACCATAGCTCATAGCTCATCTTCCATAGCTCATCTTCCAACCCACACGCGTGGAGATGTTATCGTGCATGTACCTATTGACTCTAAGACTCTCGGATGGAAAAAGTTGGCCGTGGTCAGTAGGGCAATTTTGAAGGTTTCCATAGCTCATCTTCCAACCCACACGCGTGGAGATGTTATCGTGCATGTACCCATTGACTCTAAGACTCTGGGATGGAAAAAGTTGGCGGTGATTAGTAGGGCACCATAGCTCATAGCTCATCTTCCAACCCACACGCGTGGAGATGTTATCGTGCATGTACCCATTGACTCTAAGACTCTGGGATGGAAAAAGTTGGCGGTGATTAGTAGGGTACCATAGCTCATAGCTCATCTTCCATAGCTCATCTTCCAACCCACACGCGTGGAGATGTTATCGTGCATGTACCCATTGACTCTGAGACTCTGGGATGGAAAAAGTTGGCGGTGATTAGTAGGGTACCATAGCTCATAGCTCATCTTCCATAGCTCATTTTCCAACCCACACGCGTGGAGATGTTATCGTGCATGTACCTATTGACTCTAAGACTCTGGGATGGAAAAAGTTGGCGGTGATTAGTAGGGCACCATAGCTCATAGCTGATCTTCCATAGCTCATCTTCCAACCCACACGCGTGGAGATGTTATCGTGCATGTACCTATTGACTCTAAGACTCTCGGATGGAAAAAGTTGGCCGTGGTCAGTAGGGCAATTTTGAAGGTTTCCATAGCTCATCTTCCAACCCACACGCGTGGAGATGTTATCGTGCATGTACCCATTGACTCTAAGACTCTGGGATGGAAAAAGTTGGCGGTGATTAGTAGGGCACCATAGCTCATAGCTCATCTTCCATAACTCATCTTCCAACCCACACGCGTGGAGATGTTATCGTGCATGTACCTATTGACTCTAAGACTCTGGGATGGAAAAAGTTGGCCGTGGTCAGTAGGGCAATTTTGAAGGTTTCCATAGCTCATCTTCCAACCCACACGCGTGGAGATGTTATCGTGCATGTACCTATTGACTCTAAGACTCTCGGATGGAAAAAGTTGGCCGTGGTCAGTAGGGCAATTTTGAAGGTTTCCATAGCTCATCTTCCAACCCACACGCGTGGAGATGTTATCGTGCATGTACCTATTGACTCTAAGACTCTCGGATGGAAAAAGTTGGCCGTGGTCAGTAGGGCAATTTTTAAGGTTTCCATAGCTCATCTTCCAACCCACACGCGTGGAGATATTATCGTGCATGTACCCATTGACTCTGAGACTCTGGGATGGAAAAAGTTGGCCGTGGTCAGTAGGGCAATTTTTAAGGTTTCCATAGCTCATCTTCCAACCCACACGCGTGGAGATGTTATCGTGCATGTACCCATTGACTCTGAGACTCTGGGATGGAAAAAGTTGGCGGTGATTAGTAGGGCAATTTTGAAGGTTTCCATAGCTCATCTTCCAACCCACACGCGTGGAGATGTTATCGTGCATGTACCCATTGACTCTGAGACTCTGGGATGGAAAAAGTTGGCGGTGGTCAGTAGGGCAATTTTGAACGCTTCCATAGCTCATCTTCCAATCCACACGGGCGGTGATGTTATCGTGCATGTACCCATTGACTCTGAGACTCTGGGATGGAAAAAGTTGGCGGTGATTAGTAGGGCAATTTTGAAGGTTTCCATAGCTCATCTTCCACCCCACACGCGTGGAGATGTTATCGTGCATGTACCCACTGACTCTAAGACTCTGGGATGGAAAAAGTTGGCGGTGATTAGTAGGGCACCATAGCTCATAGCTCATCTTCCATAGCTCATCTTCCAACCCACACGCGTGGAGATGTTATCGTGCATGTACCTATTGACTCTAAGACTCTGGGATGGAAAAAGTTGGCGTTGAGTAGTAGGGCACCATAGCTCATAGCTCATCTTCCATAGCTCATTTTCCAACCCACACGCGTGGAGATGTTATCGTGCATGTACCCATTGACTCTAAGACTCTGGGATGGAAAAAGTTGGCGGTGATTAGTAGGGCACCATAGCTCATAGCTCATCTTCCATAACTCATCTTCCAACCCACACGCGTGGAGATGTTATCGTGCATGTACCTATTGACTCTAAGACTCTGGGATGGAAAAAGTTGGCGGTGATTAGTAGGGCAATTTTGAAGGTTTCCATAGCTCATCTTCCAACCCACACGCGTGGAGATGTTATCGTGCATGAACCCATTGACTCTGAGACTCTGGGATGGAAAAAGTTGGCGGTGATTAGTAGGGCAATTTTGAAGGTTTCCATAGCTCATCTTCCAACCCACACGCGTGGAGATGTTATCGTGCATGTACCCATTGACTCTGAGACTCTGGGATGGAAAAAGTTGGCGGTGGTCAGTAGGGCAATTTTGAACGCTTCCATAGCTCATCTTCCAATCCACACGGGCGGTGATGTTATCGTGCATGTACCCATTGACTCTAAGACTCTGGGATGGAAAAAGTTGGCGGTGATTAGTAGGGCACCATAGCTCATCTTCCATAGCTCATCTTCCAACCCACACGCGTGGAGATGTTATCGTGCATGTACCTATTGACTCTAAGACTCTCGGATGGAAAAAGTTGGCCGTGGTCAGTAGGGCAATTTTGAAGGTTTCCATAGCTCATCTTTCAACCCACACGCGTGGAGATATTATCGTGCATGTACCCATTGACTCTAAGACTCTGGGATGGAAAAAGTTGGCGGTGGTCAGCAGGGCAATTTTTAAGGTTTCCATAGCTCATCTTCCAACCCACACGGGTGGTGATGTTATCGTGCATGTACCCATTGACTCTGAGACTCTGGGATGGAAAAAGTTGGCGGTGATTAGTAGGGCACCATAGCTCATAGCTCATCTTCCATAGCTCATCTTCCAACCCACACGCGTGGAGATGTTATCGTGCATGTAGCCACTGACTCTAAGACTCTGGGATGGAAAAAGTTGGCGGTGATTAGTAGGGCAATTTTGAAGGTTTCCATAGCTCATCTTCCAACCCACACGGGTGGTGATGTTATCGTGCATGTACCCATTGACTCTGAGACTCTGGGATGGCAAAAGTTGGCGGTGATTAGTAGAGCACCATAGCTCATAGCTCATCTTCCATAGCTCATCTTCCAACCCACACGCGTGGAGATGTTATCGTGCATGTACCCATTGACTCTAAGACTCTGGGATGGAAAAAGTTGGCGGTGATTAGTAGGGCACCATAGCTCATAGCTCATCTTCCATAGCTCATCTTCCAACCCACACGCGTGGAGATGTTATCGTGCATGTACCCACTGACTCTAAGACTCTGGGATGGAAAAAGTTGGCGGTGATTAGTAGGGCACCATAGCTCATAGCTCATCTTCCAACCCACACGCGTGGAGATGTTATCGTGCATGTACCCATTGACTCTGAGACTCTGGGATGGAAAAAGTTGGCGTTGAGTAGTAGGGCACCATAGCTCATAGCTCATCTTCCATAGCTCATCTTCCAACCCACACGCGTGGAGATGTTATCGTGCATGTACCCATTGACTCTGAGACTCTGGGATGGAAAAAGTTGGCGGTGATTAGTAGGGCACCATAGCTCATAGCTCATCTCCCATAGCTCATCTTCCAACCCACACGCGTGGAGATGTTATCGTGCATGTACCCATTGACTTTGAGACTCTGGGATGGAAAAAGTTGGCGGTGATTAGTAGGGCACCATAGCTCATAGCTTATCTTCCATAGCTCATCTTCCAACCCACACGCGTGGAGATGTTATCGTGCATGTACCTATTGACTCTAAGACTCTGGGATGGAAAAAGTTGGCGGTGGTCAGCAGGGCAATTTTTAAGGTTTCCATAGCTCATCTTCCAACCCACACGGGTGGTGATGTTATCGTGCATGTACCCATTGACTCTGAGACTCTGGGATGGCAAAAGTTGGCGGTGATTAGTAGGGCACCATAGCTCAAAGCTCATCTTCCATAGCTCATTTTCCAACCCACACGCGTGGAGATGTTTTCGTGCATGTACCCATTGACTCTGAGACTCTGGGATGGCAAAAGTTGGCGGTGATTAGTAGGGCACCATAGCTCAAAGCTCATCTTCCATAGCTCATTTTCCAACCCACACGCGTGGAGATGTTATCGTGCATGTACCTATTGACTCTAAGACTCTGGGATGGAAAAAGTTGGCGGTGATTAGTAGGGCACCATAGCTCATAGCTCATCTTCCATAGCTCATCTTCCAACCCACACGCGTGGAGATGTTATCGTGCATGTAGCCACTGACTCTAAGACTCTGGGATGGAAAAAGTTGGCGGTGATTAGTAGGGCAATTTTGAAGGTTTCCATAGCTCATCTTCCAACCCACACGCGTGGAGATATTATCGTGCATGTACCCATTGACTCTAAGACTCTGGGATGGAAAAAGTTGGCGGTGGTCAGTAGGGCAATTTTGAACGCTTCCATAGCTCATCTTCCAATCCACACGGGCGGTGATGTTATCGTGCATGTACCCATTGACTCTGAGACTCTGGGATGGAAAAAGTTGGCGGTGATTAGTAGGGCAATTTTGAAGGTTTCCATAGCTCATCTTCCAACCCACACGCGTGGAGATGTTATCGTGCATGTACCCATTGACTCTAAGACTCTGGGATGGAAAAAGTTGGCGGTGATTAGTAGGGCAATTTTGAAGGTTTCCATAGCTCATCTTCCAACCCACACGCGTGGAGATGTTATCGTGCATGTACCCATTGACTCTAAGACTGTGGGATGGAAAAAAATGGCGGTGATTAGTAGGGCACCATAGCTCATAGCTCATCTTCCATAGCTCATCTTCCAACCCACACGCGTGGAGATGTTATCGTGCATGTACCCATTGACTCTGAGACTCTGGGATGGAAAAAGTTGGCGGTGATTAGTAGGGCAATTTTGAAGGTTTCCATAGCTCATGTTCCAACCCACACGCGTGGAGATGTTATCGTGCATGTACCCATTGACTCTAAGACTCTGGGATGGAAAAAGTTGGCGGTGATTAGTAGGGCAATTTTGAAGGTTTCCATAGCTCATCTTCCAACCCACATGCGTGGAGATGTTATCGTGCATGTACCCATTGACTCTAAGACTCTGGGATGGAAAAAGTTGGCGGTGATTAGTAGGGCACCATAGCTCATAGCTCATCTTCCATAGCTCATCTTCCAACCCACACGGGTGGTGATGTTATCGTGCATGTACCCATTGACTCTGAGACTCTGGGATGGCAAAAGTTGGCGGTGATTAGTAGGGCACCATAGCTCATAGCTCATCTTCCATAACTCATCTTCCAACCCACACGCGTGGAGATGTTATCGTGCATGTACCTATTGACTCTAAGACTCTCGGATGGAAAAAGTTGGCGGTGATTAGTAGGGCACCATAGCTCATAGCTCATCTTCCATAGCTCATCTTCCAACCCACACGCGTGGAGATGTTATCGTGCATGTACCCATTGACTCTGAGACTCTGGGATGGAAAAAGTTGGCGGTGATTAGTAGGGTACCATAGCTCATAGCTCATCTTCCATAGCTCATCTTCCAATCCACACGCGTGGAGATGTTATCGTGCATGTACCTATTGACTCTAAGACTCTGGGATGGAAAAAGTTGGCCGTGGTCAGTAGGGCAATTTTGAAGGTTTCCATAGCTCATCTTCCAACCCACACGCGTGGAGATGTTATCGTGCATGTACCCATTGACTCTAAGACTCTGGGATGGAAAAAGTTGGCGGTGATTAGTAGGGCACCATAGCTCATAGCTCATCTTCCATAACTCATCTTCCATAGCTCATCTTCCAACCCACACGCGTGGAGATGTTATCGTGCATGTACCCATTGACTCTGAGACTATGGGATGGAAAAAGTTGGCGGTGATTAGTAGGGTACCATAGCTCATAGCTCATCTTCCATAGCTCATCTTCCAATCCACACGCGTGGAGATGTTATCGTGCATGTACCTATTGACTCTAAGACTCTGGGATGGAAAAAGTTGGCGGTGATTAGTAGGGCACCATAGCTCATAGCTCATCTTCCATAGCTTATCTTCCAACCCACACGCGTGGAGATGTTATCGTGCATGTACCCATTGACTCTGAGACTCTGGGATGGAAAAAGTTGGCGGTGGTCAGTAGGGCAATTTTGAACGCTTCCATAGCTCATCTTCCAATCCACACGGGCGGTGATGTTATCGTGCATGTACCCATTGACTCTGAGACTCTGGGATGGAAAAAGTTGGCGGTGATTAGTAGGGCAATTTTGAAGGTTTCCATAGCTCATCTTCCAACCCACACGCGTGGAGATGTTATCGTGCATGTACCCACTGACTCTAAGACTCTGGGATGGAAAAAGTTGGCGGTGATTAGTAGGGCACCATAGCTCATAGCTCATCTTCCATAGCTCATCTTCCAACCCACACGCGTGGAGATGTTATCGTGCATGTACCTATTGACTCTAAGACTCTGGGATGGAAAAAGTTGGCGGTGATTAGTAGGGCACCATAGCTCATAGCTCATCTTCCATAGCTCATCTTCCATAGCTCATCTTCCAACCCACACGGGTGGTGATGTTATCGTGCATGTACCCATTGACTCTGAGACTCTGGGATGGCAAAAGTTGGCGGTGATTAGTAGGGCACCATAGCTCATAGCTCATCTTCCATAACTCATCTTCCAACCCACACGCGTGGAGATGTTATCGTGCATGTACCTATTGACTCTAAGACTCTCGGATGGAAAAAGTTGGCGGTGATTAGTAGGGCGCCATAGCTCATAGCTCATCTTCCATAGCTCATCTTCCATAGCTCATCTTCCAACCCACACGCGTGGAGATGTTATCGTGCATGTACCCATTGACTCTGAGACTCTGGGATGGAAAAAGTTGGCGGTGATTAGTAGGGTACCATAGCTCATAGCTCATCTTCCATAGCTCATCTTCCAATCCACACGCGTGGAGATGTTATCGTGCATGTACCTATTGACTCTAAGACTCTGGGATGGAAAAAGTTGGCCGTGGTCAGTAGGGCAATTTTGAAGGTTTTCATAGCTCATCTTCCAACCCACACGCGTGGAGATGTTATCGTGCATGTACCCATTGACTCTAAGACTCTGGGATGGAAAAAGTTGGCGGTGATTAGTAGGGCACCATAGCTCATAGCTCATCTTCCATAACTCATCTTCCATAGCTCATCTTCCAACCCACACGCGTGGAGATGTTATCGTGCATGTACCCATTGACTCTGAGACTATGGGATGGAAAAAGTTGGCGGTGATTAGTAGGGCAATTTTGAACGCTTCCATAGCTCATCTTCCAATCCACACGGGCGGTGATGTTATCGTGCATGTACCCATTGACTCTGAGACTCTGGGATGGAAAAAGTTGGCGGTGATTAGTAGGGCAATTTTGAAGGTTTCCATAGCTCATCTTCCAACCCACACGCGTGGAGATGTTATCGTGCATGTACCCACTGACTCTAAGACTCTGGGATGGAAAAAGTTGGCGGTGATTAGTAGGGCACCATAGCTCATAGCTCATCTTCCATAGCTCATCTTCCAACCCACACGCGTGGAGATGTTATCGTGCATGTACCTATTGACTCTAAGACTCTCGGATGGAAAAAGTTGGCCGTGGTCAGTAGGGCAATTTTGAATGCTTCCATAGCTCATCTTCCAATCCACACGGGCGGTGATGTTATCGTGCATGTACACATTGACTCTGAGACTCTGGGATGGAAAAAGTTGGCGGTGATTAGTAGGGCAATTTTGAAGGTTTCCATAGCTCATCTTCCAACCCACACGCGTGGAGATGTTATCGTGCATGTACCCACTGACTCTAAGACTCTGGGATGGAAAAAGTTGGCGGTGATTAGTAGGGCACCATAGCTCATAGCTCATCTTCCAACCCACACGCGTGGAGATGTTATCGTGCATATACCCATTGACTCTGAGACTCTGGGATGGAAAAAGTTGGCGGTGATTAGTAGGGCAATTTTGAAGGTTTCCATAGCTCATCTTCCAACCCACACGCGTGGAGATATTATCGTGCATGTACCCATTGACTCTAAGACTCTGGGGTGGAAAAAGTTGGCGGTGGTCAGCAGGGCAATCTTTAAGGTTTCCATAGCTCATCTTCCAACCCACACGGGTGGTGATGTTATCGTGCATGTACCCATTGACTCTAAAACTCTGGGATGGAAAAAGTTGGCGGTGATTAGTAGGGCACCATAGCTCATAGCTCATCTTCCATAGCTCATCTTCCAACCCACACGCGTGGAGATGTTATCGTGCATGTACCCATTGACTCTGAGACTCTGGGATGGAAAAAGTTGGCGTTGAGTAGTAGGGCACCATAGCTCATAGCTCATCTTCCATAGCTCATCTTCCAACCCACACGCGTGGAGATGTTATCGTGCATGTACCCATTGACTCTGAGACTCTGGGATGGAAAAAGTTGGCGGTGATTAGTAGGGCACCATAGCTCATAGCTCATCTTCCATAGCTCATCTTCCAACCCACACGCGTGGAGATGTTATCGTGCATGTACCCATTGACTCTGAGACTCTGGGATGGAAAAAGTTGGCGTTCCAATCCACACGGGCGGTGATGTTATCGTGCATGTACCCATTGACTCTGAGACTCCGGGATGGAAAAAGTTGGCGGTGATTAGTAGGGCAATTTTGAAGGTTTCCATAGCTCATCTTCCAACCCACACGCGTGGAGATGTTATCGTGCATGTACCCATTGACTCTAAGACTCTGGGATGGAAAAAGTTGGCGGTGATTAGTAGGGCACCATAGCTCATAGCTCATCTTCCATAGCTCATTTTCCAACCCACACGCGTGGAGATGTTATCGTGCATGTACCTATTGACTCTAAGACTCTGGGATGGAAAAAGTTGGCGGTGATTAGTAGGGCACCATAGCTCATAGCTCATCTTCCATAGCTCATCTTCCAACCCACACGCGTGGAGATGTTATCGTGCATGTACCCACTGACTCTAAGACTCTGGGATGGAAAAAGTTGGCGGTGATTAGTAGGGCACCATAGCTCATAGCTCATCTTCCAACCCACACGCGTGGAGATGTTATCGTGCATATACCCATTGACTCTGAGACTCTGGGATGGAAAAAGTTGGCGGTGATTAGTAGGGCAATTTTGAAGGTTTCCATAGCTCATCTTCCAACCCACACGCGTGGAGATATTATCGTGCATGTACCCATTGACTCTAAGACTCTGGGATGGAAAAAGTTGGCGGTGGTCAGCAGGGCAATCTTTAAGGTTTCCATAGCTCATCTTCCAACCCACACGGGTGGTGATGTTATCGTGCATGTACCCATTGACTCTAAGACTCTGGGATGGAAAAAGTTGGCGGTGATTAGTAGGGCACCATAGCTCATAGCTCATCTTCCATAGCTCATTTTCCAACCCACACGCGTGGAGATGTTATCGTGCATGTACCCATTGACTCTGAGAATCTGGGATGGAAAAAGTTGGCGGTGATTATTATGGCACCATAGCTCATAGCTCATCTTCCATAGCTCATCTTCCAACCCACACGCGTGGAGATGTTATCGTGCATGTACCCATTGACTCTGAGACTCTGGGATGGAAAAAGTTGGCGGTGGTCAGTAGGGCAATTTTGAACGCTTCCATAGCTCATCTTCCAATCCACACGGGCGGTGATGTTATCGTGCATGTAGCCACTGACTCTGAGACTCTGGGATGGAAAAAGTTGGCGGTGATTAGTAGGGCAATTTTGAAGGTTTCCATAGCTCATCTTCCAACCCACACGCGTGGAGATGTTATCGTGCATGTACCCATTGACTCTAAGACTCTGGGATGGAAAAAGTTGGCGGTGATTAGTAGGGCACCATAGCTCATAGCTCATCTTCCATAGCTCATCTTCCATAGCTCATCTTCCAACCCACACGCGTGGAGATGTTATCCTGCATGTACCCATTGACTCTGAGACTCTGGGATGGAAAAAGTCGGCGTTGAGTAGTAGGGCACCATAGCTCATAGCTCATCTTCCATAGCTCATCTTCCAACCCACACGCGTGGAGATGTTATCGTGCATGTACCCATTGACTCTGAGACTCTGGGATGGAAAAAGTTGGCGGTGATTAGTAGGGCACCATAGCTCATAGCTCATCTTCCATAGCTCATCTTCCAACCCACACGCGTGGAGATGTTATCGTGCACGTACCCATTGACTCTGAGACTCTGGGATGGAAAAGTTGGCGGTGGTCAGTAGGGCAATTTTGAACGCTTCCATAGCTCATCTTCCAATCCACACTGGCGGTGATGTTATCGTGCATGTACCCATTGACTCTGAGACTCTGGGATGGAAAAAGTTGGCGGTGATTAGTAGGGCAATTTTGAAGGTTTCCATAGCTCATCTTCCAACCCACACGCGTGGAGATGTTATCGTGCATGTACCCATTGACTCTAAGACTCTGGGATGGAAAAAGTTGGCGGTGATTAGTAGGGCACCATAGCTCATAGCTCATCTTCCATAGCTCATTTTCCAACCCACACGCGTGGAGATGTTATCGTGCATGTACCTATTGACTCTAAGACTCTGGGATGGAAAAAGTTGGCGGTGATTAGTAGGGCACCATAGCTCATAGCTCATCTTCCATAGCTCATCTTCCAACCCACACGCGTGGAGATGTTATCGTGCATGTACCCACTGACTCTAAGACTCTGGGATGGAAAAAGTTGGCGGTGATTAGTAGGGCACCATAGCTCATAGCTCATCTTCCAACCCACACGCGTGGAGATGTTATCGTGCATATACCCATTGACTCTGAGACTCTGGGATGGAAAAAGTTGGCGGTGATTAGTAGGGCAATTTTGAAGGTTTCCATAGCTCATCTTCCAACCCACACGCGTGGAGATATTATCGTGCATGTACCCATTGACTCTAAGACTCTGGGATGGAAAAAGTTGGCGGTGGTCAGCAGGGCAATCTTTAAGGTTTCCATAGCTCATCTTCCAACCCACACGGGTGGTGATGTTATCGTGCGTGTACCCATTGACTCTAAGACTCTGGGATGGAAAAAGTTGGCGGTGATTAGTAGGGCACCATAGCTCATAGCTCATCTTCCATAGCTCATCTTCCAACCCACACGCGTGGAGATGTTATCGTGCATGTACCCATTGACTCTGAGACTCTGGGATGGAAAAAGTTGACGTTGAGTAGTAGGGCACCATAGCTCATAGCTCATCTTCCATAGCTCATCTTCCAACCCACACGCGTGGAGATGTTATCGTGCATGTACCCATTGACTCTGAGACTCTGGGATGGAAAAAGTTGGCGGTGATTAGTAGGGCACCATAGCTCATAGCTCATCTTCCATAGCTCATCTTCCAACCCACACGCGTGGAGATGTTATCGTGCATGTACCCATTGACTCTGAGACTCTGGGATGGAAAAAGTTGGCGGTGGTCAGTAGGGCAATTTTGAACGCTTCCATAGCTCATCTTCCAATCCACACGGGCGGTGATGTTATCGTGCATGTACCCATTGACTCTGAGACTCTGGGATGGAAAAAGTTGGCGGTGATTAGTAGGGCAATTTTGAAGGTTTCCATAGCTCATCTTCCAACCCACACGCGTGGAGATGTTATCGTGCATGTACCCATTGACTCTAAGACTCTGGGATGGAAAAAGTTGGCGGTGATTAGTAGGGCACCATAGCTCATAGCTCATCTTCCATAGTTCATTTTCCAACCCACACGCGTGGAGATGTTATCGTGCATGTACCCATTGACTCTGAGACTCTGGGATGGAAAAAGTTGGCGGTGATTAGTAGGGCACCATAGCTCATAGCTCATCTTCCATAGCTCATCTTCCAACCCACACGCGTGGAGATGTTATCGTGCATGTACCCATTGACTCTGAGACTCTGGGATGGAAAAAGTTGGCGGTGGTCAGTAGGGCAATTTTGAACGCTTCCATAGCTCATCTTCCAATCCACACGGGCGGTGATGTTATCGTGCATGTAGCCACTGACTCTGAGACTCTGGGATGGAAAAAGTTGGCGGTGATTAGTAGGGCAATTTTGAAGGTTTCCATAGCTCATCTTCCAACCCACACGCGTGGAGATGTTATCGTGCATGTACCCATTGACTCTAAGACTCTGGGATGGAAAAAGTTGGCGGTGATTAGTAGGGCACCATAGCTCATAGCTCATCTTCCGTAGCTCATCTTCCATAGCTCATCTTCCAACCCACACGCGTGGAGATGTTATCGTGCATGTACCCATTGACTCTGAGACTCTGGGATGGAAAAAGTTGGCGGTGATTAGTAGGGTACCATAGCTCATAGCTCATCTTCCATAGCTCATCTTCCAATCCACACGCGTGGAGATGTTATCGTGCATGTACCTATTGACTCTAAGACTCTGGGATGGAAAAAGTTGGCGGTGATTAGTAGGGCAATTTTGAAGGTTTCCATAGCTCATCTTCCAACCCACACGCGTGGAGATGTTATCGTGCATGTACCCATTGACTCTAAGACTCTGGGATGGAAAAAGTTGGCGGTGATTAGTAGGGCACCATAGCTCATAGCTTATCTTCCATAGCTCATCTTCCAACCCACACGCGTGGAGATGTTATCGTGCATGTACCCATTGACTCTGAGACTCTGGGATGGCAAAAGTTGGCGGTGATTAGTAGGGCACCATAGCTCAAAGCTCATCTTCCATAGCTCATTTTCCAACCCACACGCGTGGAGATGTTATCGTGCATGTACCCATTGACTCTGAGACTCTGGGATGGAAAAAGTTGGCGGTGGTTAGTAGGGCACCATAGCTCATAGCTCATCTTCCATAGCTCATTTTCCAACCCACACGCGTGGAGATGTTTTCGTGCATGTACCCATTGACTCTGAGACTCTGGGATGGAAAAAGTTGGCGGTGATTAGTAGGGCAATTTTGAAGGTTTCCATAGCTCATCTTCCAACCCACACGCGTGGAGATGTTATCGTGCATGTACCCACTGACTCTAAGACTCTGGGATGGAAAAAGGTTGGCGGTGATTAGTAGGGCACCATAGCTCATAGCTCATCTTCCATAGCTCATCTTCCAATCCACACGGGCGGTGATGTTATCGTGCATGTACCCATTGACTCTGAGACTCTGGGATGGAAAAAGTTGGCGGTGATTAGTAGGGCACCATAGCTCATAGCTCATCTTCCATAGCTCATCTTCCAACCCACACGCGTGGAGATGTTATCGTGCATGTAGCCACTGACTCTGAGACTCTGGGATGGAAAAAGTTGGCGGTGATTAGTAGGGCACCATAGCTCATAGCTCATCTTCCATAGCTCATCTTCCATAGCTCATCTTCCATAGCTCATCTTCCATAGCTCATCTTCCATAGCTCATCTTCCAACCCACACGCGTGGAGATGTTATCGTGCATGTACCCATTGACTCTGAGACTCTGGGATGGAAAAAGTTGGCGGTGATTAGTAGGGCACCATAGCTCATAGCTCATCTTCCATAGCTCATCTTCCAACCCACACGCGTGGAGATGTTATCGTGCATGTACCCATTGACTCTGAGACTCTGGGATGGAAAAAGTTGGCGGTGATTAGTAGGGCAATTTTAAAGGTTTCCATAGCTCATCTTCCAACCCACACGCGTGGAGATGTTATCGTGCATGTAGCCACTGACTCTGAGACTCTGGGATGGAAAAAGTTGGCGGTGGTCAGCAGGGCAATCTTTAAGGTTTCCATAGCTCATCTTCCAACCAACACGGGTGGTGATGTTATCGTGCATGTACCCATTGACTCTGAGACTCTGGGATGGAAAAAGTTGGCCGTGGTCAGTAGGGCAATTTTGAAGGTTTCCATAGCTCATCTTCCAACCCACACGCGTGGAGATGTTATCGTGCATGTACCCATTGACTCTAAGACTCTGGGATGGAAAAAGTTGGCGGTGATTAGTAGGGCACCATAGCTCATAGCTCATCTTCCAACCCACACGCGTGGAGATGTTATCGTGCATGTACCCATTGACTCTGAGACTCTGGGATGGAAAAAGTTGGCGGTGATTAGTAGGGCACCATAGCTCATAGCTCATCTTCCAACCCACACGCGTGGAGATGTTATCGTGCATGTACCCACTGACTCTAAGACTCTGGGATGGAAAAAGTTGGCGGTGATTAGTAGGGCACCATAGCTCATAGCTCATCTTCCATAGCTCATCTTCCAACCCACACGCGTGGAGATGTTATCGTGCATGTAGCCACTGACTCTGAGACTCTGGGATGGAAAAAGTTGGCGGTGATTAGTAGGGCACCATAGCTCATAGCTCATCTTCCATAGCTCATCTTCCATAGCTCATCTTCCATAGCTCATCTTCCAACCCACACGCGTGGAGATGTTATCGTGCATGTACCCATTGACTCTAAGACTCTGGGATGGAAAAAGTTGGCGGTGATTAGTAGGGCAATTTTGAAGGTTTCCATAGCTCATCTTCCAACCCACACGGGTGGTGATGTTATCGTGCATGTAGCCACTGACTCTGAGACTCTGGGATGGAAAAAGTTGGCGGTGATTAGTAGGGCAATTTTGAAGGTTTCCATAGCTCATCTTCCAACCCACACGCGTGGAGATGTTATCGTGCATGTAGCCACTGACTCTGAGACTCTGGGATGGAAAAAGTTGGCGGTGGTCAGCAGGGCAATCTTTAAGGTTTCCATAGCTCATCTTCCAACCCACACGGGTGGTGATGTTATCGTGCATGTACCCATTGACTCTGAGACTCTGGGATGGAAAAAGTTGGCCGTGGTCAGTAGGGCAATTTTGAAGGTTTCCATAGCTCATCTTCCAACCCACACGCGTGGAGATGTTATCGTGCATGTACCCATTGACTCTAAGACTCTGGGATGGAAAAAGTTGGCGGTGATTAGTAGGGCACCATAGCTCATAGCTCATCTTCCAACCCACACGCGTGGAGATGTTATCGTGCATGTACCCATTGACTCTGAGACTCTGGGATGGAAAAAGTTGGCGGTGATTAGTAGGGCACCATAGCTCATAGCTCATCTTCCAACCCACACGCGTGGAGATGTTATCGTGCATGTACCCACTGACTCTAAGACTCTGGGATGGAAAAAGTTGGCGGTGATTAGTAGGGCACCATAGCTCATAGCTCATCTTCCATAGCTCATCTTCCAACCCACACGCGTGGAGATGTTATCGTGCATGTAGCCACTGACTCTGAGACTCTGGGATGGAAAAAGTTGGCGGTGATTAGTAGGGCACCATAGCTCATAGCTCATCTTAAATAGCTCATCTTCCATAGCTCATCTTCCAACCCACACGCGTGGAGATGTTATCGTGCATGTACCCACTGACTCTAAGACTCTGGGATGGAAAAAGTTGGCGGTGATTAGTAGGGCACCATAGCTCATAGCTCATCTTCCATAGCTCATCTTCCAACCCACACGCGTGGAGATGTTATCGTGCATGTACCCACTGACTCTAAGACTCTGGGATGGAAAAAGTTGGCGGTGATTAGTAGGGCACCATAGCTCATAGCTCATCTTCCATAGCTCATCTTCCAACCCGCACGCGTGGAGATGTTATCGTGCATGTACCCATTGACTCTGAGACTCTGGGATGGAAAAAGTTGGCGGTGATTAGTAGGGCAATTTTGAAGGTTTCCAACCCACACGCGTGGAGATGTTATCGTGCATGTACCCACTGACTCTAAGACTCTGGGATGGAAAAAGTTGGCGGTGATTAGTAGGGCACCATAGCTCATAGCTCATCTTCCAACCCACACGCGTGGAGATGTTATCGTGCATGTACCCATTGACTCTAAGACTCTGGGATGGAAAAAGTTGGCGGTGATTAGTAGGGCACCATAGCTCATAGCTCATCTTCCATAGCTCATCTTCCATAGCTCATCTTCCAACCTACACGCGTGGAGATGTTATCGTGCATGTAGCCACTGACTCTGAGACTCTGGGATGGAAAAAGTTGGCGGTGATTAGTAGGGCACCATAGCTCATAGCTCATCTTCCATAGCTCATCTTCCATCGCTCATCTTCCAACCCACACGCGTGGAGATGTTATCGTGCATGTACCCATTGACTCTGAGACTCTGGGATGGAAAAAGTTGGCCGTGATTAGTAGGGTACCATAGCTCATAGCTCATCTTCCATAGCTCATCTTCCAATCCACACGCGTGGAGATGTTATCGTGCATGTACCCATTGACTCTGAGACTCTGGGATGGAAAAAGGTGGCGGTGATTAGTAGGGCACCATAGCTCATAGCTCATCTTCCATAGCTCATCTTCCAACCCACACGCGTGGAGATGTTATCGTGCATGTACCCATTGACTCTGAGACTCTGGGATGGAAAAAGTTGGCGGTGGTCAGTAGGGCAATTTTGAAGGTTTCCATAGCTCATCTTCCAACCCACACGCGTGGAGATGTTATCGTGCATGTACCTATTGACTCTGAGACTCTGGGATGGAAAAAGTTGGCGGTGATTAGTAGGGCACCATAGCTCATAGCTCATCTTCCATAGCTCATCTTCCAACCCACACGCGTGGAGATGTTAT
Organism: Eristalis arbustorum; assembly: GCA_916610145.1. Lineage (NCBI taxonomy): Eukaryota > Metazoa > Arthropoda > Insecta > Diptera > Syrphidae > Eristalis > Eristalis arbustorum. Next base: position 32,533 of record CAKAIZ010000302.1, on the reverse strand, counting down.
CGTGCATGTACCCATTGACTCTGAGACTCTGGGATGGAAAAAGTTGCCGGTGATTAGTAGGGCAATTTTGAAGGTTTCCATAGCTCATCTTCCAACCCACACGCGTGGAGATGTTATCGTGCATGTACCCACTGACTCTAAGACTCTGGGATGGAAAAAGTTGGCGGTGATTAGTAGGGCACCATAGCTCATAGCTCATCTTCCATAGCTCATCTTCCAACCCACACGCGTGGAGATGTTATCGTGCATGTACCCACTGACTCTAAGACTCTGGGATGGAAAAAGTTGGCGGTGATTAGTAGGGCACCATAGCTCATAGCTCATCTTCCATAGCTCATCTTCCAACCCACACGCGTGGAGATGTTATCGTGCATGTACCCATTGACTCTGAGACTCTGGGATGGAAAAAGTTGGCGGTGGTCAGTAGGGCAATTTTGAAGGTTTCCATAGCTCATCTTCCAACCCACACGCGTGGAGATGTTATCGTGCATGTACCTATTGACTCTGAGACTCTGGGATGGAAAAAGTTGGCGGTGATTAGTAAGGCACCATAGCTCATAGCTCATCTTCCATAGCTCATCTTCCAACCCACACGCGTGGAGATGTTATCGTGCATGTACCCATTGACTCTGAGACTCTGGGATGGAAAAAGTTGGCGGTGATTAGTAGGGCAATTTTGAAGGTTTCCATAGCTCATCTTCCAACCCACACGCGTGGAGATGTTATCGTGCATGTACCCACTGACTCTAAGACTCTGGGATGGAAAAAGTTGGCGGTGATTAGTAGGGCACCATAGCTCATAGCTCATATTCCATAGCTCATCTTCCAATCCACACGCGTGGAGATGTTATCGTGCATGTACCCATTGACTCTGAGACTCTGGGATGGAAAAAGTTGGCGGTGATTAGTAGGGCACCATAGCTCATAGCTCATCTTCCAACCCACACGCGTGGAGATGTTATCGTGCATGTACCCATTGACTCTGAGACTCTGGGATGGAAAAAGTTGGCGGTGGTCAGTAGGGCAATTTTGAAGGTTTCCATAGCTCATCTTCCAACCCACACGCGTGGAGATGTTATCGTGCATGTACCTATTGACTCTGAGACTCTGGGATGGAAAAAGTTGGCGGTGATTAGTAGGGCACCATAGCTCATAGCTCATCTTCCATAGCTCATCTTCCAACCCACACGCGTGGAGATGTTATCGTGCATGTACCCATTGACTCTGAGACTCTGGGATGGAAAAAGTTGGCGGTGATTAGTAGGGCAATTTTGAAGGTTTCCATAGCTCATCTTCCAACCCACACGCGTGGAGATGTTATCGTGCATGTACCCACTGACTCTAAGACTCTGGGATGGAAAAAGTTGGCGGTGATTAGTAGGGCACCATAGCTCATAGCTCATCTTCCATAGCTCATCTTCCAACCCACACGCGTGGAGATGTTATCGTGCATGTACCCACTGACTCTAAGAGTCTGGGATGGAAAAAGTTGGCGGTGATTAGTAGGGCACCATAGCTCATAGCTCATCTTCCATAACTCATCTTCCAACCCACACGCGTGGAGATGTTATCGTGCATGTACCCACTGACTCTAAGACTCTGGGATGGAAAAAGTTGGCGGTGATTAGTAGGGCACCATAGCTCATAGCTCATCTTCCATAGCTCATCTTCCAACCCACACGCGTGGAGATGTTATCGTGCATGTACCCACTGACTCTAAGACTCTGGGATGGAAAAAGTTGGCGGTGATAAGTAGGGCACCATAGCTCATAGCTCATCTTCCATAGCTCATCTTCCAACCCACACGCGTGGAGATGTTATCGTGCATGTACCCATTGACTCTGAGACTCTGGGATGGAAAAAGTTGGCGTTGAGTAGTAGGGCACCATAGCTCATAGCTCATCTTCCATAGCTCATCTTCCAACCCACACGCGTGGAGATGTTATCGTGCATGTACCCACTGACTCTAAGACTCTGGGATGGAAAAAGTTGGCGGTGATTAGTAGGGCACCATAGCTCATAGCTCATCTTCCATAGCTCATCTTCCATAGCTCATCTTCCAACCCACACGCGTGGAGATGTTATCGTGCATGTAGCCACTGACTCTGAGACTCTGGGATGGAAAAAGTTGGCGGTGATTAGTAGGGCACCATAGCTCATAGCTCATCTTCCATAGCTCATCTTCCAACCCACACGCGTGGAGATGTTATCGTGCATGTACCCATTGACTCTGAGACTCTGGGATGGAAAAAGTTGGCGGTGATTAGTAGGGCACCATAGCTCATAGCTATGGCCGTGGTCAGTAGGGCAATTTTGAAGGTTTCCATAGCTCATCTTCCAACCCACACGCGTGGAGATGTTATCGTGCATGTACCCATTGACTCTAAGACTCTGGGATGGAAAAAGTTGGCGGTGATTAGTAGGGCACCATAGCTCATAGCTCATCTTCCATAGCTCATCTTCCAACCCACACGCGTGGAGATGTTATCGTGCATGTAGCCACTGACTCTGAGACTCTGGGATGGAAAAAGTTGGCGGTGATTAGTAGGGCACCATAGCTCATAGCTCATCTTCCATAGCTCATCTTCCATAGCTCATCTTCCAACCCACACGCGTGGAGATGTTATCGTGCATGTACCCACTGACTCTAAGACTCTGGGATGGAAAAAGTTGGCCGTGATTAGTAGGGTACCATAGCTCATAGCTCATCTTCCATAGCTCATCTTCCAATCCACACGCGTGGAGATGTTATCGTGCATGTACCCATTGACTCTGAGACTCTGGGATGGAAAAAGTTGGCGGTGATTAGTAGGGCACCATAGCTCATAGCTATGGCCGTGGTCAGTAGGGCAATTTTGAAGGTTTCCATAGCTCATCTTCCAACCCACACGCGTGGAGATGTTATCGTGCATGTACCCATTGACTCTAAGACTCTGGGATGGAAAAAGTTGGCGGTGATTAGTAGGGCACCATAGCTCATAGCTCATCTTCCATAGCTCATCTTCCAACCCACACGCGTGGAGATGTTATCGTGCATGTACCCACTGACTCTAAGACTCTGGGATGGAAAAAGTTGGCGGTGATTAGTAGGGCACCATAGCTCATAGCTCATCTTCCATAGCTTATCTTCCAACCCACACGCGTGGAGATGTTATCGTGCATGTACCCATTGACTCTGAGACTCTGGGATGGAAAAAGTTAGCGGTGGTCAGTAGGGCAATTTTGAAGGTTTCCATAGCTCATCTTCCAACCCACACGCGTGGAGATGTTATCGTGCATGTACCTATTGACTCTGAGACTCTGGGATGGAAAAAGTTGGCGGTGATTAGTAGGGCACCATAGCTCATAGCTCATCTTCCATAGCTCATCTTCCAACCCACACGCGTGGAGATGTTATCGTGCATGTACCCATTGACACTGAGACTCTGGGATGGAAAAAGTTGGCGGTGGTCAGTAAGGCAATTTTGAAGGTTTCCATAGCTCATCTTCCAACCCACACGCGTGGAGATGTTATCGTGCATGTACCTATTGACTCTGAGACTCTGGGATGGAAAAAGTTGGCGGTGATTAGTAGGGCACCATAGCTCATAGCTCATCTTCCATAGCTCATCTTCCAACCCACACGCGTGGAGATGTTATCGTGCATGTACCCATTGACTCTGAGACTCTGGGATGGAAAAAGTTGGCGGTGATTAGTAGGGCAATTTTGAAGGTTTCCATAGCTCATCTTCCAACCCACACGCGTGGAGATGTTATCGTGCATGTACCCATTGACTCTGAGACTCTGGGATGGAAAAAGTTGGCGGTGATTAGTAGGGCAATTTTGAAGGTTTCCATAGCTCATCTTCCAACCCACACGCGTGGAGATGTTATCGTGCATGTACCCACTGACTCTAAGACTCTGGGATGGAAAAAGTTGGCGGTGATTAGTAGGTCACCATAGCTCATAGCTCATCTTCCATAGCTCATCTTCCAACCCACACGCGTGGAGATGTTATCGTGCATGTACCCATTGACACTGAGACTCTGGGATGGAAAAAGTTGGCGGTGGTCAGTAGGGCAATTTTGAAGGTTTCCATAGCTCATCTTCCAACCCACACGCGTGGAGATGTTATCGTGCATGTACCTATTGACTCTGAGACTCTGGGATGGAAAAAGTTGGCGGTGATTAGTAGGGCACCATAGCTCATAGCTCATCTTCCATAGCTCATCTTCCAACCCACACGCGTGGAGATGTTATCGTGCATGTACCCATTGACTCTGAGACTCTGGGATGGAAAAAGTTGGCGGTGATTAGTAGGGCAATTTTGAAGGTTTCCATAGCTCATCTTCCAACCCACACGCGTGGAGATGTTATCGTGCATGTACCCACTGACTCTAAGACTCTGGGATGGAAAAAGTTGGCGGTGATTAGTAGGTCACCATAGCTCATAGCTCATCTTCCATAGCTCATCTTCCAACCCACACGCGTGGAGATGTTATCGTGCATGTACCCATTGACACTGAGACTCTGGGATGGAAAAAGTTGGCGGTGGTCAGTAGGGCAATTTTGAAGGTTTCCATAGCTCATCTTCCAACCCACACGCGTGGAGATGTTATCGTGCATGTACCTATTGACTCTGAGACTCTGGGATGGAAAAAGTTGGCGGTGATTAGTAGGGCACCATAGCTCATAGCTCATCTTCCATAGCTCATCTTCCAACCCACACGCGTGGAGATGTTATCGTGCATGTACCCATTGACTCTGAGACTCTGGGATGGAAAAAGTTGGCGGTGATTAGTAGGGCAATTTTGAAGGTTTCCATAGCTCATCTTCCAACCCACACGCGTGGAGATGTTATCGTGCATGTACCCACTGACTCTAAGACTCTGGGATGGAAAAAGTTGGCGGTGATTAGTAGGGCACCATAGCTCATAGCTCATCTTCCATAGCTCATCTTCCAATCCACACGCGTGGAGATGTTATCGTGCATGTACCCATTGACTCTGAGACTCTGGGATGGAAAAAGTTGGCGGTGATTAGTAGGGCACCATAGCTCATAGCTCATCTTCCATAGCTCATCTTCCAACCCACACGCGTGGAGATGTTATCGTGCATGTACCCATTGACTCTGAGACTCTGGGATGGAAAAAGTTGGCGGTGGTCAGTAGGGCAATTTTGAAGGTTTCCATAGCTCATCTTCCAACCCACACGCGTGGAGATGTTATCGTGCATGTACCTATTGACTCTGAGACTCTGGGATGGAAAAAGTTGGCGGTGATTAGTAGGGCACCATAGCTCATAGCTCATCTTCCAACCCACACGCGTGGAGATGTTATCGTGCATGTACCCATTGACTCTGAGACTCTGGGATGGAAAAAGTTGGCGGTGATTAGTAGGGCTATTTTGAAGGTTTCCATAGCTCATCTTCCAACCCACACGCGTGGAGATGTTATCGTGCATGTACCCACTGACTCTAAGACTCTGGGATGGAAAAAGTTGGCGGTGATTAGTAGGGCACCATAGCTCATAGCTCATCTTCCATAGCTCATCTTCCAACCCACACGCGTGGAGATGTTATCGTGCATGTACCCACTGACTCTAAGACTCTGGGATGGAAAAAGTTGGCGGTGTTTAGTAGGGCACCATAGCTCATAGCTCATCTTCCATAGCTCATCTTCCAACCCACACGCGTGGAGATGTTATCGTGCATGTACCCACTGACTCTAAGACTCTGGGATGGAAAAAGTTGGCGTTGAGTAGTAGGGCACCATAGCTCATAGCTCATCTTCCATAGCTCATCTTCCAACCCACACGCGTGGAGATGTTATCGTGCATGTACCCATTGACTCTAAGACTCTGGGATGGAAAAAGTTGGCGGTGATTAGTAGGGCAATTTTGAAGGTTTCCATAGCTCATCTTCCAACCCACACGCGTGGAGATGTTATCGTGCATGTAGCCACTGACTCTGAGACTCTGGGATGGAAAAAGTTGGCGGTGGTCAGCAGGGCAATCTTTAAGGTTTCCATAGCTCATCTTCCAACCCACACGGGTGGTGATGTTATCGTGCATGTACCCATTGACTCTGAGACTCTGGGATGGAAAAAGTTGGCCGTGGTCAGTAGGGCAATTTTGAAGGTTTCCATAGCTCATCTTCCAACCCACACGCGTGGAGATGTTATCGTGCATGTACCCATTGACTCTGAGACTCTGGGATGGAAAAAGTTGGCGTTGAGTAGTAGGGCACCATAGCTCATAGCTCATCTTCCAACCCACACGCGTGGAGATGTTATCGTGCATGTAGCCACTGACTCTGAGACTCTGGGATGGAAAAAGTTGGCGGTGATTAGTAGGGCACCATAGCTCATAGCTCATCTTCCAACCCACACGCGTGGAGATGTTATCGTGCATGTACCCACTGACTCTAAGACTCTGGGATGGAAAAAGTTGGCGGTGATTAGTAGGGCACCATAGCTCATAGCTCATCTTCCATAGCTCATCTTCCAACCCACACGCGTGGAGATGTTATCGTGCATGTAGCCACTGACTCTGAGACTCTGGGATGGAAAAAGTTGGCGGTGATTAGTAGGGCACCATAGCTCATAGCTCATCTTCCATAGCTCATCTTCCATAGCTCATCTTCCAACCCACACGCGTGGAGATGTTATCGTGCATGTACCCATTGACTCTGAGACTCTGGGATGGAAAAAGTTGGCCGTGATTAGTAGGGTACCATAGCTCATAGCTCATCTTCCATAGCTCATCTTCCAATCCACACGCGTGGAGATGTTATCGTGCATGTACCCATTGACTCTGAGACTCTGGGATGGAAAAAGTTGGCGGTGATTAGTAGGGCACCATAGCTCATAGCTCATCTTCCATAGCTCATCTTCCAACCCACACGCGTGGAGATGTTATCGTGCATGTACCCATTGACTCTGAGACTCTGGGATGGAAAAAGTTGGCGGTGGTCAGTAGGGCAATTTTGAAGGTTTCCATAGCTCATCTTCCAACCCACACGCGTGGAGATGTTATCGTGCATGAACCCATTGACTCTAAGACTCTGGGATGGAAAAAGTTGGCGGTGATTAGTAGGGTACCATAGCTCATAGCTCATCTTCCATAGCTCATCTTCCAACCCACACGCGTGGAGATGTTATCGTGCATGTACCCATTGACTCTAAGACTCTGGGATGGAAAAAGTTGGCGGTGATTAGTAGGGCACCATAGCTCATAGCTCATCTTCCATAGCTCATCTTCCAACCCACACGCGTGGAGATGTTATCGTGCATGTACCTATTGACTCTAAGACTCTGGGATGGAAAAAGTTGGCGGTGATTAGTAGGGCAATTTTGAAGGTTTCCATAGCTCATCTTCCAACCCACACGCGTGGAGATGTTATAGTGCATGTACCCATTGACTCTAAGACTCTGGGATGGAAAAAGTTGGCGGTGATTAGTAGGGCACCATAGCTCATAGCTCATCTTCCATAGCTCATCTTCCATAGCTCATCTTCCAACCCACACGCGTGGAGATGTTATCGTGCATGTACCCATTGACTCTGAGACTCTGGGATGGAAAAAGTTGGCGGTGATTAGTAGGGTACCATAGCTCATAGCTCATCTTCCAATCCACACGCGTGGAGATGTTATCGTGCATGTACCTATTGACTCTAAGACTCTGGGATGGAAAAAGTTGGCGGTGATTAGTAGGGCAATTTTGAAGGTTTCCATAGCTCATCTTATAACCCACACGCGTGGAGATGTTATCGTGCATGTACCCATTGACTCTAAGACTCTGGGATGGAAAAAGTTGGCGGTGATTAGTAGGGCACCATAGCTCATAGCTCATCTTCCATAGCTCATCTTCCAACCCACACGCGTGGAGATGTTATCGTGCATGTACCCATTGACTCTGAGACTCTGGGATGGCAAAAGTTGGCGGTGATTAGTAGGGCACCATAGCTCAAAGCTCATCTTCCATAGCTCATTTTCCAACCCACACGCGTGGAGATGTTATCGTGCATGTACCCATTGACTCTGAGACTCTGGGATGGAAAAAGTTGGCGTTGAGTAGTAGGGCACCATCGCTCATAGCTCATCTTCCATAGCTCATTTTCCAACCCACACGCGTGGAGATGTTTTCGTGCATGTACCCATTGACTCTGAGACTCTGGAATGGAAAAAGTTGGCGGTGATTAGTAGGGCAATTTTGAAGGTTTCCATAGCTCATCTTCCAACCCACACGCGTGGAGATGTTATCGTGCATGTACCCACTGACTCTAAGACTCTGGGATGGAAAAAGTTGGCTGTGATTAGTAGGGCACCATAGCTCATAGCTCATCTTCCATAGCTCATCTTCCAACCCACACGCGTGGAGATGTTATCGTGCATGTACCCATTGACTCTGAGACTCTGGGATGGAAAAAGTTGGCGGTGATTAGTAGGGCACCATAGCTCATAGCTCATCTTCCATAGCTCATCTTCCAACCCACACGCGTGGAGATGTTATCGTGCATGTACCCATTGACTTTGAGACTCTGGGATGGAAAAAGTTGGCGGTGATTAGTAGGGCACCATAGCTCATAGCTTATCTTCCATAGCTCATCTTCCAACCCACACGCGTGGAGATGTTATCGTGCATGTACCTATTGACTCTAAGACTCTGGGATGGAAAACGTTGGCGGTGGTCAGTAGGGCAATTTTGAACGCTTCCATAGCTCATCTTCCAATCCACACGGGCGGTGATGTTATCGTGCATGTACCCATTGACTCTGAGACTCTGGGATGGAAAAAGTTGGCGGTGATTAGTAGGGCAATTTTGAAGGTTTCCATAGCTCATCTTCCAACCCACACGCGTGGAGATGTTATCGTGCATGTACCCATTGACTCTAAGACTCTGGGATGGAAAAAGTTGGCGGTGATTAGTAGGGCAACATAGCTCATAGCTCATCTTCCATAGCTCATCTTCCAACCCACACGCGTGGAGATGTTATCGTGCATGTACCCATTGACTCTGAGACTCTGGGATGGAAAAAGTTGGCGTTGAGTAGTAGGGCACCATAGCTCATAGCTCATCTTCCATAGCTCATTTTCCAACCCACACGCGTGGAGATGTTTTCGTGCATGTACCCATTGACTCTGAGACTCTGGGATGGAAAAAGTTGGCGGTGATTAGTAGGGCACCATAGCTCATAGCTCATCTTCCATAGCTCATCTTCCAACCCACACGCGTGGAGATGTTATCGTGCATGTACCCACTGACTCTAAGACTCTGGGATGGAAAAAGTTGGCGGTGATTAGTAGGGCAATTTTGAAGGTTTCCATAGCTCATCTTCCAACCCACACGCGTGGAGATGTTATTGTGCATGTACCCAATGACTCTAAGACTCTGGGATGGAAAAAGTTGGCGGTGATTAGTAGGGCACAATAGCTCATAGCTCATCTTCCATAGCTCATCTTCCAACCCACACGCGTGGAGATGTTATCGTGCATGTACCCATTGACTCTGAGACTCTGGGATGGAAAAAGTTGGCGTTGAGTAGTAGGGCACCATAGCTCATAGCTCATCTTCCATAGCTCATCTTCCATAGCTCATCTTCCAACCCACACGCGTGGAGATGTTATCGTGCATGTACCCATTGACTCTGAGACTCTGGGATGGAAAAAGTTGGCGGTGATTAGTAGGGCAATTTTGAAGGTTTCCATAGCTCATCTTCCAACCCACACGCGTGGAGATGTTATCGTGCATGTACCCATTGACTCTGAGACTCTGGGATGGAAAAAGTTGGCGGTGATTAGTAGGGCACCATAGCTCATAGCTCATCTTCCATAGCTCATCTTCCAACCCACACGCGTGGAGATGTTATCGTGCATGTACCTATTGACTCTAAGACTCTGGGATGGAAAAAGTTGGCCGTGGTCAGTAGGGCAATTTTGAAGGTTTCCATAGCTCATCTTCCAACCCACACGCGTGGAGATGTTATCGTGCATGTACCCATTGACTCTAAGACTCTGGGATGGAAAAAGTTGGCGGTGATTAGTAGGGCACCATAGCTCATAGCTCATCTTCCATAGCTCATCTTCCAACCCACACGCGTGGAGATGTTATCGTGCATGTACCTATTGACTCTAAGACTCTCGGATGGAAAAAGTTGGCGTTGAGTAGTAGGGCACCATAGCTCATAGCTCATCTTCCATAGCTCATCTTCCAACCCACACGCGTGGAGATGTTATCGTGCATGTACCCATTGACTCTGAGACTCTGGGATGGAAAAAGTTGGCGTTGAGTAGTAGGGCACCATAGCTCATAGCTCATCTTCCAAACCACACGCGTGGAGATGTTATCGTGCATGTACCCATTGACTCTGAGACTCTGGGATGGAAAAAGTTGGCGGTGATTAGTAGGGCAATTTTGAAGGTTTCCATAGCTCATCTTGCAACCCACACGCGTGGAGATGTTATCGTGCATGTACCCATTGACTCTAAGACTCTGGGATGGAAAAAGTTGGCGGTGATTAGTTGGGCACCATAGCTCATAGCTCATCTTCCAACCCACACGCGTGGAGATGTTATCGTGCATGTACCTATTGACTCTAAGACTCTCGGATGGAAAAAGTTGGCGTTGAGTAGTAGGGCACCATAGCTCATAGCTCATCTTCCATAGCTCATCTTCCAACCCACACGCGTGGAGATGTTATCGTGCATGTACCCATTGACTCTGAGACTCTGGGATGGAAAAAGTTGGCGGTGATTAGTAGGGTACCATAGCTCATAGCTCATCTTCCATAGCTCATCTTCCAACCCACACGCGTGGAGATGTTATCGTGCATGTACCCATTGACTCTGAGACTCTGGGATGGAAAAAGTTGGCGTTGAGTAGTAGGGCACCATAGCTCATAGCTCATCTTCCATAGCTCATTTTCCAACCCACACGCGTGGAGATGTTTTCGTGCATGTACCCATTGACTCTGAGACTCTGGGATGGAAAAAGTTGGCGGTGATTAGTAGGGCAATTTTGAAGGTTTCCATAGCTCATCTTCCAACCCACACGCGTGGAGATGTTATCGTGCATGTACCCATTGACTCTGAGACTCTGGGATGGAAAAAGGTGGCGGTGGTCAGTAGGGCAATTTTGAACGCTTCCATAGCTCATCTTCCAACCCACACGCGTGGAGATGTTATCGTGCATGTACCCACTGACTCTAAGACTCTGGGATGAAAAAAGTTGGCGGTGATTAGTAGGGCACCATAGCTCATAGCTCATCTTCCATAGCTCATCTTCCAACCCACACGCGTGGAGATGTTATCGTGCATGTACCCATTGACTCTGAGACTCTGGGATGGAAAAAGTTGGCGGTGATTAGTAGGGCACCATAGCTCATAGCTGATCTTCCATAGCTCATCTTCCAACCCGCACGCGTGGAGATGTTATCGTGCATGTACCCATTGACTCTAAGACTCTGGGATGGAAAAAGTTGGCGGTGATTAGTAGGGCACCATAGCTCATAGCTCATCTTCCATAGCTCATCTTCCAACCCACACTCGTGGAGATGTTATCGTGCATGTACCCACTGACTCTGGGATGGAAAAAGTTGGCGTTGAGTAGTAGGGCACCATAGCTCATAGCTCATCTTCCATAGCTCATCTTCCATAGCTCATCTTCCATAGCTCATCTTCCAACCCACACGCGTGGAGATGTTATCGTGCATGTACCCATTGACTCTGAGACTCTGGGATGGAAAAAGTTGGCGTTGAGTAGTAGGGCACCATAGCTCATAGCTCATCTTCCATAGCTCATTTTCCAACCCACACGCGTGGAGATGTTTTCGTGCATGTACCCATTGACTCTGAGACTCTGGGATGGAAAAAGTTGGCGGTGATTAGTAGGGCACCATAGCTCATAGCTCATCTTCCATAGCTCATCTTCCAACCCACACGCGTGGAGATGTTATCGTGCATGTACCCACTGACTCTAAGACTCTGGGATGGAAAAAGTTGGCGGTGATTAGTAGGGCAATTTTGAAGGTTTCCATAGCTCATCTTCCAACCCACACGCGTGGAGATGTTATTGTGCATGTACCCAATGACTCTAAGACTCTGGGATGGAAAAAGTTGGCGGTGATTAGTAGGGCACCATAGCTCATAGCTCATCTTCCATAGCTCATCTTCCAACCCACACGCGTGGAGATGTTATCGTGCATGTACCCATTGACTCTGAGACTCTGGGATGGAAAAAGTTGGCGTTGAGTAGTAGGGGACCATAGCTCATAGCTCATCTTCCATAGCTCATCTTCCATAGCTCATCTTCCAACCCACACGCGTGGAGATGTTATCGTGCATGTACCCATTGACTCTGAGACTCTGGGATGGAAAAAGTTGGCGGTGATTAGTAGGGCAATTTTGAAGGTTTCCATAGCTCATCTTCCAACCCACACGCGTGGAGATGTTATCGTGCATGTACCCATTGACTCTGAGACTCTGGGATGGAAAAAGTTGGCGGTGATTAGTAGGGCACCATAGCTCATAGCTCATCTTCCATAGCTCATCTTCCAACCCACACGCGTGGAGATGTTATCGTGCATGTACCTATTGACTCTAAGACTCTGGGATGGAAAAAGTTGGCCGTGGTCAGTAGGGCAATTTTGAAGGTTTCCATAGCTCATCTTCCAACCCACACGCGTGGAGATGTTATCGTGCATGTACCCATTGACTCTAAGACTCTGGGATGGAAAAAGTTGGCGGTGATTAGTAGGGCACCATAGCTCATAGCTCATCTTCCATAGCTCATCTTCCAACCCACACGCGTGGAGATGTTATCGTGCATGTACCTATTGACTCTAAGACTCTCGGATGGAAAAAGTTGGCGTTGAGTAGTAGGGCACCATAGCTCATAGCTCATCTTCCATAGCTCATCTTCCAACCCACACGCGTGGAGATGTTATCGTGCATGTACCCATTGACTCTGAGACTCTGGGATGGAAAAAGTTGGCGTTGAGTAGTAGGGCACCATAGCTCATAGCTCATCTTCCAAACCACACGCGTGGAGATGTTATCGTGCATGTACCCATTGACTCTGAGACTCTGGGATGGAAAAAGTTGGCGGTGATTAGTAGGGCAATTTTGAAGGTTTCCATAGCTCATCTTGCAACCCACACGCGTGGAGATGTTATCGTGCATGTACCCATTGACTCTAAGACTCTGGGATGGAAAAAGTTGGCGGTGATTAGTTGGGCACCATAGCTCATAGCTCATCTTCCAACCCACACGCGTGGAGATGTTATCGTGCATGTACCTATTGACTCTAAGACTCTCGGATGGAAAAAGTTGGCGTTGAGTAGTAGGGCACCATAGCTCATAGCTCATCTTCCATAGCTCATCTTCCAACCCACACGCGTGGAGATGTTATCGTGCATGTACCCATTGACTCTGAGACTCTGGGATGGAAAAAGTTGGCGGTGATTAGTAGGGTACCATAGCTCATAGCTCATCTTCCATAGCTCATCTTCCAACCCACACGCGTGGAGATGTTATCGTGCATGTACCCATTGACTCTGAGACTCTGGGATGGAAAAAGTTGGCGTTGAGTAGTAGGGCACCATAGCTCATAGCTCATCTTCCATAGCTCATTTTCCAACCCACACGCGTGGAGATGTTTTCGTGCATGTACCCATTGACTCTGAGACTCTGGGATGGAAAAAGTTGGCGGTGATTAGTAGGGCAATTTTGAAGGTTTCCATAGCTCATCTTCCAACCCACACGCGTGGAGATGTTATCGTGCATGTACCCACTGACTCTAAGACTCTGGGATGGAAAAAGTTGGCAGTGATTAGTAGGGCACCATAGCTCATAGCTCATCTTCCATAGCTCATCTTCCAACCCACACGCGTGGAGATGTTATCGTGCATGTACCCATTGACTCTGAGACTCTGGGATGGAAAAAGGTGGCGGTGGTCAGTAGGGCAATTTTGAACGCTTCCATAGCTCATCTTCCAACCCACACGCGTGGAGATGTTATCGTGCATGTACCCACTGACTCTAAGACTCTGGGATGAAAAAAGTTGGCGGTGATTAGTAGGGCACCATAGCTCATAGCTCATCTTCCATAGCTCATCTTCCAACCCACACGCGTGGAGATGTTATCGTGCATGTACCTATTGACTCTAAGACTCTGGGATGGAAAAAGTTGGCGTTGAGTAGTAGGGCACCATAGCTCATAGCTCATCTTCCATAGCTCATCTTCCATAGCTCATCTTCCATAGCTCATCTTGCAACCCACACGCGTGGAGATGTTATCGTGCATGTACCCATTGACTCTGAGACTCTGGGATGGAAAAAGTTGGCGGTGATTAGTAGGGCACCATAGCTCATAGCTGATCTTCCATAGCTCATCTTCCAACCCGCACGCGTGGAGATGTTATCGTGCATGTACCCATTGACTCTAAGACTCTGGGATGGAAAAAGTTGGCGGTGATTAGTAGGGCACCATAGCTCATAGCTCATCTTCCATAGCTCATCTTCCAACCCACACTCGTGGAGATGTTATCGTGCATGTACCCACTGACTCTGGGATGGAAAAAGTTGGCGTTGAGTAGTAGGGCACCATAGCTCATAGCTCATCTTCCATAGCTCATCTTCCATAGCTCATCTTCCATAGCTCATCTTGCAACCCACACGCGTGGAGATGTTATCGTGCATGTACCCATTGACTCTGAGACTCTGGGATGGAAAAAGTTGGCGGTGATTAGTAGGGCACCATAGCTCATAGCTGATCTTCCATAGCTCATCTTCCAACCCGCACGCGTGGAGATGTTATCGTGCATGTACCCATTGACTCTAAGACTCTGGGATGGAAAAAGTTGGCGGTGATTAGTAGGGCACCATAGCTCATAGCTCATCTTCCATAGCTCATCTTCCAACCCACACGGGTGGTGAAAAAGTTGGCGGTGATTAGTAGGGCACCATAGCTCATAGCTCTTCTTCCATAGCTCATCTTCCATAGCTCATCTTCCAACCCACACGGGTGGTGATGTTATCGTGCATGTACCCATTGACTCTGAGACTCTGGGATGGAAAAAGTTGGCGGTGATTAGTAGGGTACCATAGCTCATAGCTCATCTTCCATAGCTCATCTTCCAACCCACACGCGTGGAGATGTTATCGTGCATGTACCCATTGACTCTGAGACTCTGGGATGGAAAAAGTTGGCGTTGAGTAGTAGGGCACCATAGCTCATAGCTCATCTTCCATAGCTCATTTTCCAACCCACACGCGTGGAGATGTTTTCGTGCACGTACCCATTGACTCTGAGACTCTGGGATGGAAAAAGTTGGCGGTGATTAGTAGGGCAATTTTGAAGGTTTCCATAGCTCATCTTCCAACCCACACGCGTGGAGATGTTATCGTGCATGTACCCACTGACTCTAAGACTCTGGGATGGAAAAAGTTGGCGGTGATTAGTAGGGCACCATAGCTCATAGCTCATCTTCCATAGCTCATCTTCCAACCCACACGCGTGGAGATGTTATCGTGCATGTACCCATTGACTCTGAGACTCTGGGATGGAAAAAGTTGGCGGTGGTCAGTAGGGCAATTTTGAACGCTTCCATAGCTCATCTTCCAACCCACACGCGTGGAGATGTTATCGTGCATGTACCCATTGCCTCTAAGACTCTGGGATGGAAAAAGTTGGCGGTGATTAGTAGGGCACCATAGCTCATAGCTGATCTTCCATAGCTCATCTTCCAACCCACACGCGTGGAGATGTTATCGTGCATGTACCCATTGACTCTAAGACTCTGGGATGGAAAAAGTTGGCGGTGATTAGTAGGGCACCATAGCTCATAGCTCATCTTCCATAGCTCATCTTCCAACCCACACGCGTGGAGATGTTATCGTGCATGTATATATTGACTCTAAGACTCTGGGATGGAAAAAGTTGGCCGTGGTCAGTAGGGCAATTTTGAAGGTTTCCATAGCTCATCTTCCAACCCACACGCGTGGAGATGTTATCGTGCATGTACCCATTGACTCTAAGACTCTGGGATGGAAAAAGTTGGCGGTGATTAGTAGGGCAATTTTGAAGGTTTCCATAGCTCATCTTCCAACCCACACGCGTGGAGATGTTATCGTGCATGTACCCATTGACTCTAAGACTCTGGGATGGAAAAAGTTGGCGGTGATTAGTAGGGCACCATAGCTCATAGCTCATCTTCCATAGCTCATCTTCCAACCCACACGGGTGGTGATGTTATCGTGCATGTACCCATTGACTCTGAGACTCTGGGATGGCAAAAGTTGGCGGTGATTAGTAGGGCACCATAGCTCATAGCTCATCTTCCAACCCACACGCGTGGAGATGTTATCGTGCATGTACCCACTGACTCTAAGACTCTGGGATGGAAAAAGTTGGCGGTGATTAGTAGGGCACCATAGCTCATAGCTCATCTTCCATAGCTCATCTTCCAACCCACACGCGTGGAGATGTTATCGTGCATGTACCCATTGACTCTGAGACTCTGGGATGGAAAAAGTTGGCGGTGATTAGTAGGGCAATTTTGAAGGTTTCCATAGCTCATCTTCCAACCCACACGCGTGGAGATGTTATCGTGCATGTACCCATTGACTCTAAGACTCTGGGATGGAAAAAGTTGGCGGTGATTAGTAGGGCAATTTTGAAGGTTTCCATAGCTCATCTTCCAACCCACACGCGTGGAGATGTTATCGTACATGTACCCATTGCCTCTAAGACTCTGGGATGGAAAAAGTTGGCGGTGATTAGTAGGGCAATTTTGAAGGTTTCCATAGCTCATCTTCCAACCCACACGCGTGGAGATGTTATCGTGCATGTACCCATTGACTCTAAGACTCTGGGATGGAAAAAGTTGGCGGTGATTAGTAGGGCACCATAGCTCATAGCTCATCTTCCATAGCTCATCTTCCAACCCACACGGGTGGTGATGTTATCGTGCATGTACCCATTGACTCTGAGACTCTGGGATGGCAAAAGTTGGCGGTGATTAGTAGCGCACCATAGCTCATAGCTCATCTTCCATAGCTCATTTTCCAACCCACACGCGTGGAGATGTTATCGTGCATGTACATATTGACTCTAAGACTCTGGGATGGAAAAAGTTGGCCGTGGTCAGTAGGGCAATTTTGAAGGTTTCCATAGCTCATCTTCCAACCCACACGCGTGGAGATGTTATCGTGCATGTACCCATTGACTCTAAGACTCTGGGATGGAAAAAGTTGGCGGTGATTAGTAGGGCAATTTGGAGGTTTCCATAGCTCATCTTCCAACCCACACGCGTGGAGATGTTATCGTGCATGTACCCATTGACTCTAAGACTCTGGATGGAAAAAGTTGGCGGTGATTAGTAGGGCACCATAGCTCATAGCTCATCTTCCATAGCTCATCTTCCAACCCACACGGGTGGTGATGTTATCGTGCATGTACCCATTGACTCTGAGACTCTGGGATGGCAAAAGTTGGCGGTGATTAGTAGGGCACCATAGCTCATAGCTCATCTTCCATAGCTCATCTTCCAACCCACACGCGTGGAGATGTTATCGTGCATTGTACCCATTGACTCTGAGACTCTGGGATGGAAAAAGTTGGCGGTGATTAGTAGGGCAATTTTGAAGGTTTCCATAGCTCATCTTCCAACCCACACGCGTGGAGATGTTATCGTGCATGTACCCATTGACTCTAAGACTCTGGGATGGAAAAAGTTGGCGGTGATTAGTAGGGCAATTTTGAAGGTTTCCATAGCTCATCTTCCAACCCACACGCGTGGAGATGTTATCGTGCATGTACCCATTGCCTCTAAGACTCTGGGATGGAAAAAGTTGGCGGTGATTAGTAGGGCAATTTTGAAGGTTTCCATAGCTCATCTTCCAACCCACACGGGTGGTGATGTTATCGTGCATGTACCCATTGACTCTGAGACTCTGGGATGGAAAAAGTTGGCGGTGATTAGTAGGGCACCATAGCTCATAGCTCATCTTCCATAGCTCATCTTCCAACCCACACGTGTGGAGATGTTATCGTGCATGTACCCATTGACTCTAAGACTCTGGGATGGAAAAAGTTGGCGGTGATTAGTAGGGCACCATAGCTCATAGCTCATCTTCCATAGCTCATCTTCCAACCCACACGCGTGGAGATGTTATCGTGCATGTACCCATTGACTCTGAGACTCTGGGATGGAAAAAGTTGGCGGTGATTAGTAGGGCAATTTTGAAGGTTTCCATAGCTCATCTTCCAACCCACACGCGTGGAGATGTTATCGTGCATGTACCCATTGACTCTAAGACTCTGGGATGGAAAAAGTTGGCGGTGATTAGTAGGGCACCATAGCTCATAGCTCATCTTCCATAGCTCATCTTCCAACCCACACGCGTGGAGATGTTATCGTGCATGTACCTATTGACTCTAAGACTCTCGGATGGAAAAAGTTGGCCGTGGTCAGTAGGGCAATTTTTAAGGTTTCCATAGCTCATCTTCCAACCCACACGCGTGGAGATATTATCGTGCATGTACCCATTGACTCTGAGACTCTGGGATGGAAAAAGTTGGCGGTGATTAGTAGGGCACCATAGCTCAAAGCTTATCTTCCATAGCTCATTTTCCAACCCACACGCGTGGAGATGTTTTCGTGCATGTACCCATTGACTCTAAGACTCTGGGATGGAAAAAGTTGGCGGTGATTAGTAGGGCACCATAGCTCATAGCTCATCTTCCATAGCTCATCTTCCATAGCTCATCTTCCAACCCACACGGGTGGTGATGTTATCGTGCATGTACCCATTGACTCTGAGACTCTGGGGATGGCAAAAGTTGGCGGTGATTAGTAGGGCACCATAGCTCATAGCTCATCTTCCATAACTCATCTTCCAACCCACACGCGTGGAGATGTTATCGTGCATGTACCCATTGACTCTGAGACTCTGGGATAGAAAAAGTTGGCGGTGATTAGTAGGGCAATTTTGAAGGTTTCCATAGCTCATCTTCCAACCCACACGCGTGGAGATGTTATCGTGCATGTACCCATTGACTCTAAGACTCTGGGATGAAAAAGTTGGCGGTGATTAGTAGGGCACCATAGCTCATAGCTCATCTTCCATAGCTCATCTTCCAACCCACACGCGTGGAGATGTAATCGTGCATGTACCCATTGACTCTAAGACTCTCGGATGGAAAAAGTTGGCCGTGGTCAGTAGGGCAATTTTGAATGGTTTCCATAGCTCATCTTCCAACCCACACGCGTGGAGATGTTATCGTGCATGTACCTATTGACTCTAAGACTCTCGGATGGAAAAAGTTGGCCGTGGTCAGTAGGCAATTTTTAAGGTTTCCATAGCTCATCTTCCAACCACACGCGTGGAGATATTATCGTGCATGTACCCATTGACTCTGAGACTCTGGGATGGAAAAAGTTGGCGGTGATTAGTAGGGCACCATAGCTCAAAGCTTATCTTCCATAGCTCATTTTCCAACCCATACGCGTGGAGATGTTTTCGTGCATGTACCCATTGACTGTGAGACTCTGGGATGGAAAAAGTTGGCGGTGATTAGTAGGGCAATTTTGAAGGTTTCCATAGCTCATCTTCCAACCCACACGCGTGGAGATGTTATCGTGCATGTACCCATTGACTCTGAGACTCTGGGTATGGCAAAAGTTGGCGGTGATTAGTAGGGCACCATAGCTCATAGCTCATCTTCCATAGCTCATCTCCAACCCACACGCGTGGAGATGTTATCGTGCATGTACCTATTGACTCTAAGACTCTGGGATGGAAAAAAGTTGGCGAGTGATTAGTAGGGCAATTTTGAAGGTTTCCATAGCTCATCTTCCAACCCACACGCGTGGAGATGTTATCGTGCATGTACCCATTGATTCTAAGACTCTGGGATGGAAAAAGTTGGCGGTGATTAGTAGGGCACCATAGCTCATAGCTCATCTTCCATAGCTCATCTTCCATAGCTCATCTTCCATAGCTCATCTTCCAACCCACACGCGTGGAGATGTTATCGTGCATGTACCCATTGACTCTGAGACTCTGGGATGGGCAAAAGTTGGCGGTGATTAGTAGGGCACCATAGCTCATAGCTCATCTCCATAACTCATTTTCCAACCCACACGCGTGGAGATGTTTTCGTGCATGTACCCATTGACTCTGAGACTCTGGGATGGAAAAAGTTGGCGGTGATTAGTAGGGCAATTTTGAAGGTTTCCATAGCTCATCTTCCAACCCACACGGGTGGTGATGTTATCGTGCATGTACCCATTGACTCTGAGACTCTGGGATTGAAAAAGTTGGCGGTGATTAGTAGGGCACCATAGCTCATAGCTCATCTTCCATAGCTCATCTTCCAACCCACACGTGTGGAGATGTTATCGTGCATGTACCCATTGACTCTAAGACTCTGGGATGGAAAAAGTTGGCGGTGATTAGTAGGGCACCATAGCTCATAGCTCATCTTCCAACCCACACGCGTGGAGATGTTATCGTGCATGTACCCATTGACTCTGAGACTCTGGGATGGAAAAAGTTGGCGGTGATTAGTAGGGCAATTTTGAAGGTTTCCATAGCTCATCTCCCAACCCACATGCGTGGAGATGTTATCGTGCATGTACCCATTGACTCTAAGACTCTGGGATGGAAAAAGTTGGCGGTGATTAGTAGGGCAATTTTGAAGGTTTCCATAGCTCATCTTCCAACCCACACGCGTGGAGATGTTATCGTGCATGTACCCATTGACTCTGAGACTCTGGGATGGAAAAAGTTGGCGGTGATTAGTAGGGCACCATAGCTCATAGCTCATCTTCCAACCCACACGCGTGGAGATGTTATCGTGCATGTACCCATTGACTCTGAGACTCTGGGATGGAAAAAGTTGGCGGTGATTAGTAGGGCAATTTTGAAGGTTTCCATAGCTCATCTTCCAACCCACACGCGTGGAGATGTTATCGTGCATGTACCCATTGACTCTGAGACTCTGGGATGGCAAAAGTTGGCGGTGATTAGTAGGGCACCATAGCTCAAAGCTCATCTTCCATAGCTCATCTTCCAACCCACACGCGTGGAGATGCTATCGTGCATGTACCCATTGACTCTAAGACTCTGGGATGGAAAAAGTTGGCGGTGATTAGTAGGGCACCATAGCTCATAGCTCATCTTCCCTAGCTCATCTTCCAACCCACACGCGTGGAGATGTTATCGTGCATGTACCCATTGACTCTGAGACTCTGGGATGGAAAAAGTTGGCGGTGATTAGTAGGGCACCATAGCTCATAGCTCATCTTCCATAACTCATCTTCCAACCCACACGCGTGGAGATGTTATCGTGCATGTACCCATTGACTCTAAGACTCTGGGATGGAAAAAGTTGGCGGTGATTAGTAGGGCACCATAGCTCATAGCTCATCTTCCAACCCACACGCGTGGAGATGTTATCGTGCATGTACCCATTGACTCTGAGACTCTGGGATGGAAAAAGTTGGCGGTGATTAGTAGGGCAATTTTGAAGGTTTCCATAGCTCATCTTCCAACCCACACGCGTGGAGATGTTATCGTGCATGTACCCATTGACTCTAAGACTCTGGGATGGAAAAAGTTGGCGGTGATTAGTAGGGCACCATAGCTCATAGCTCATCTTCCATAGCTCATCTTCCATAGCTCATCTTCCAACCCACACGGGTGGTGATGTTATCGTGCATGTACCCATTGACTCTGAGACTCTGGGATGGCAAAAGTTGGCGGTGATTAGTAGGGCACCATAGCTCATAGCTCATCTTCCAACCCACACGCGTGGAGATGTTATCGTGCATGTACCTATTGACTCAAAGACTCTCGGATGGAAAAAGTTGGCGGTGATTAGTAGGGCACCATAGCTCATCTTCCAACCCACACGCGTGGAGATGTTATCGTGCATGTAGCCACTGACTCTAAGACTCTGGGATGGAAAAAGTTGGCGGTGATTAGTAGGGCACCATAGCTCATAGCTCATCTTCCATAACTCATCTTCCAACCCACACGCGTGGAGATGTTATCGTGCATGTACCCATTGACTCTGAGACTCTGGGATGGAAAAAGTTGGCGGTGATTAGTAGGGCAATTTTGAAGGTTTCCATAGCTCATCTTCCAACCCACACGCGTGGAGATGTTATCGTGCATATACCCATTGACTCTAAGACTCTGGGATGGAAAAAGTTGGCGGTGATTAGTAGGGCACCATAGCTCATAGCTCATCTTCCATAACTCATCTTCCAACCCACACGCGTGGAGATGTTATCGTGCATGTACCTATTGACTCTAAGACTCTGGGATGGAAAAAGTTGGCCGTGGTCAGTAGGGCAATTTTGAAGGTTTCCATAGCTCATCTTCCAACCCACACGCGTGGAGATGTTATCGTGCATATACCCATTGACTCTAAGACTCTGGGATGGAAAAAGTTGGCGGTGATTAGTAGCCCACCATAGCTCATAGCTCATCTTCCATAGCTCATCTTCCATAGCTCATCTTCCATAGCTCATCTTCCAACCCACACGCGTGGAGATGTTATCGTGCATGTACCCATTGACTCTGAGACTCTGGGATGGAAAAAGTTGGCGGTGATTAGTAGGGCAATTTTGAAGGTTTCCATAGCTCATCTTCCAACCCACACGCGTGGAGATGTTATCGTGCATGTACCCATTGACTCTAAGACTCTGGGATGGAAAAAGTTGGCGGTGATTAGTAGGGCACCATAGCTCATAGCTCATCTTCCCTAGCTCATCTTCCAACCCACACGCGTGGAGATGTTATCGTGCATGTACCCATTGACTCTGAGACTCTGGGATGGAAAAAGTTGGCGGTGATTAGTAGGGCACCATAGCTCATAGCTCATCTTCCATAACTCATCTTCCAGCCCACACGCGTGGAGATGTTATCGTGCATGTACCCATTGACTCTAAGACTCTGGGATGGAAAAAGTTGGCGGTGATTAGTAGGGCACCATAGCTCATAGCTCATCTTCCAACCCACACGCGTGGAGATGTTATCGTGCATGTACCCATTGACTCTGAGACTCTGGGATGGAAAAAGTTGGCGGTGATTAGTAGGGCAATTTTGAAGGTTTCCATAGCTCATCTTCCAACCCACACGCTTGGAGATGTTATCGTGCATGTACCCATTGACTCTAAGACTCTGGGATGGAAAAAGTTGGCGGTGATTAGTAGGGCAATTTTGAAGGTTTCCATAGCTCATCTTCCAACCCACACGCGTGGAGATGTTATCGTGCATGTACCCATTGACTCTAAGACTCTGGGATGGAAAAAGTTGGCGGTGATTAGTAGGGCACCATAGCTCATAGCTCATCTTCCATAGCTCATCTTCCAACCCACACGCGTGGAGATGTTATCGTGCATGTACCTATTGACTCTAAGACTCTCGGATGGAAAAAGTTGGCGGTGATTAGTAGGGCACCATAGCTCATCTTCCAACCCACACGCGTGGAGATGTTATCGTGCATGTACCCACTGACTCTAAGACTCTGGGATGGAAAAAGTTGGCGGTGACTAGTAGGGCACCATAGCTCATAGCTCATCTTCCAACCCACACGCGTGGAGATGTTATCGTGCATGTACCCATTGACTCTGAGACTCTGGGATGGAAAAAGTTGGCGGTGATTAGTAGGGCAATTTTGAAGGTTTCCATAGCTCATCTTCCAACCCACACGCGTGGAGATGTTATCGTGCATATACCCATTGACTCTAAGACTCTGGGATGGAAAAAGTTGGCGGTGATTAGTAGGGCACCATAGCTCATAGCTCATCTTCCATAACTCATCTTCCAACCCACACGCGTGGAGATGTTGTCGTGCATGTACCTATTGACTCTAAGACTCTGGGATGGAAAAAGTTGGCCGTGGTCAGTAGGGCAATTTTGAAGGTTTCCATAGCTCATCTTCCAACCCACACGCGTGGAGATGTTATCGTGCATATACCCATTGACTCTAAGACTCTGGGATGGAAAAAGTTGGCGGTGATTAGTAGGCCACCATAGCTCATAGCTCATCTTCCATAGCTCATCTTCCAACCCACACGCGTGGAGATGTTATCGTGCATGTACCCATTGACTCTGAGACTCTGGGATGGAAAAAGTTGGCGGTGATTAGTAGGGCAATTTTGAAGGTTTCCATAGCTCATCTTCCAACCCACACGCGTGAAGATGTTATCGTGCATGTACCCATTGACTCTAAGACTCTGGGATGGAAAAAGTTGGCGGTGATTAGTAGGGCACCATAGCTCATAGCTCATCTTCCATAGCTCATCTTCCAACACACACGCGTGGAGATGTTATCGTGCATGTACCTATTGACTCTAAGACTCTCGGATGGAAAAAGTTGGCGTTGAGTAGTAGGGCACCATAGCTCATAGCTCATCTTCCATAACTCATCTTCCAACCCACACGCGTGGAGATATTATCGTGCATGTACCCATTGACTCTAAGACTCTGGGATGGAAAAGTTGGCGGTGATTAGTAGGGCACCATAGCTCATAGCTCATCTTCCATAACTCATCTTCCAACCCACACGCGTGGAGATGTTATCGTGCATGTACCTATTGACTCTAAGACTTTGGGATGGAAAAAGTTGGCCGTGGTCAGTAGGGCAATTTTGAAGGTTTCCATAGCTCATCTTCCAACCCACACGCGTGGAGATGTTATCGTGCATATACCCATTGACTCTGAGACTCTGGGATGGAAAAAGTTGGCGGTGATTAGTAGGGCAATTTTGAAGGTTTCCATAGCTCATCTTCCAAACCACACGCGTGGAGATGTTATCGTGCATGTACCCATTGACTCTAAGACTCTGGGATGGAAAAAGTTGGCGGTGATTAGTATTGCAATTTTGAAGGTTTCCATAGCTCATCTTCCAACCCACACGCGTGGAGATGTTATCGTGCATGTACCCATTGACTCTGAGACTCTGGGATGGAAAAAGTTGGCGGTGATTAGTAGGGCACCATAGCTCATAGCTCATCTTCCATAGCTCATCTTCCAACCCACACGCGTGGAGATGTTATCGTGCATGTACCTATTGACTCTAAGACTCTGGGATGGAAAAAGTTGGCCGTGGTCAGTAGGGCAATTTTGAAGGTTTCCATAGCTCATCTTCCAACCCACACTCGTGGAGATGTTATCGTGCATGTACCCATTGACTCTAAGACTCTGGGATGGAAAAAGTTGGCGGTGATAAGTAGGGCACCATAGCTCATAGCTCATCTTCCATAGCTCATCTTCCAACCCACACGCGTGGAGATGTTATCGTGCATGTACCTATTGACTCTAAGACTCTCGGATGGAAAAAGTTGGCGTTGAGTAGTAGGGCACCATAGCTCATAGCTCATCTTCCATAACTCATCTTCCAACCCACACGCGTGGAGATATTATCGTGCATGTACCCATTGACTCTAAGACTCTGGGATGGAAAAAGTTGGCGGTGATTAGTAGGGCACCATAGCTCATAGCTCATCTTCCATAACTCATCTTCCAACCCACACGCGTGGAGATGTTATCGTGCATGTACCTATTGACTCTAAGACTCTGGGATGGAAAAAGTTGGCCGTGGTCAGTAGGGCAATTTTGAAGGTTTCCATAGCTCATCTTCCAACCCACACGCGTGGAGATGTTATCGTGCATATACCCATTGACTCTGAGACTCTGGGATGGAAAAAGTTGGCGGTGATTAGTAGGGCAATTTTGAAGGTTTCCATAGCTCATCTTCCAACCCACACGCGTGGAGATATTATCGTGCATGTACCCATTGACTCTGAGACTCTGGGATGGAAAAAGTTGGCGGTGATTAGTAGGGCACCATAGCTCATAGCTCATCTTCCATAGCTCATCTTCCAACCCACACGCGTGGAGATGTTATCGTGCATGTACCCACTGACTCTAAGACTCTGGGATGGAAAAAGTTGGCGGTGATTAGTAGGGCACCATAGCTCATAGCTCATCTTCCATAACTCATCTTCCAACCCACACGCGTGGAGATGTTATCGTGCATGTACCTATTGACTCTAAGACTCTGGGATGGAAAAAGTTGGCCGTGGTCAGTAGGGCAATTTTGAAGGTTTCCATAGCTCATCTTCCAACCCACACGCGTGGAGATGTTATCGTGCATGTACCCATTGACTCTAAGACTCTGGGATGGAAAAAGTTGGCGGTGATTAGTAGGGCACCAAAGCTCATAGCTCATCTTCAATAGCTCATCTTCCAACCCACACGCGTGGAGATGTTATCGTGCATGTACCCACTGACTCTAAGACTCTGGGATGGAAAAAGTTGGCGGTGATTAGTAGGGCACCATAGCTCATAGCTCATCTTCCAACCCACACGCGTGGAGATGTTATCGTGCATATACCCATTGACTGTGAGACTCTGGGATGGAAAAAGTTGGCGGTGATTAGTAGGGCACCATAGCTCATAGCTCATCTTCCATAACTCATCTTCCAACCCACACGCGTGGAGATGTTATCGTGCATGTACCTATTGACTCTAAGACTCTGGGATGGAAAAAGTTGGCCGTGGTCAGTAGGGCAATTTTGAAGGTTTCCATAGCTCATCTTCCAACCCACACGCGTGGAGATGTTATCGTGCATGTACCCATTGACTCTAAGACTCTGGGATGGAAAAAGTTGGCGGTGATTAGTAGGGCACCATAGCTCATAGCTCATCTTCCATAGCTCATCTTCCAACCCACACGCGTGGAGATGTTATCGTGCATGTACCTATTGACTCTAAGACTCTGGGATGGAAAAAGTTGGCGGTGGTCAGCAGGGCAATCTTTAAGGTTTCCATAGCTCATCTTCCAACCCACACGGGTGGTGATGTTATCGTGCATGTACCCATTGACTCTGAGACTCTGGGATGGAAAAAGTTGGCGGTGATTAGTAGGGCACCATAGCTCATAGCTCATCTTCCATAGCTCATCTTCCAACCCACACGCGTGGAGATGTTATCGTGCATGTACCTATTGACTCTAAGACTCTCGGATGGAAAAAGTTGGCGTTGAGTAGTAGGGCACCATAGCTCATAGCTCATCTTCCATAGCTCATCTTCCAACCCACACGCGTGGAGATGTTATCGTGCATGTACCCATTGACTCTGAGACTCTGGGATGGAAAAAGTTGGCGGTGATTAGTAGGGTACCATAGCTCATAGCTCATCTTCCATAGCTCATCTTCCAATCCACACGGGCGGTGATGTTATCGTGCATGTACCCATTGACTCTGAGACTCTGGGATGGAAAAAGTTGGCGGTGATTAGTAGGGCAATTTTGAAGGTTTTCATAGCTCATCTTCCAACCCACACGCGTGGAGATGTTATCGTGCATATACCCATTGACTCTGAGACTCTGCGATGGAAAAAGTTGGCCGTGGTCAGTAGGGCAATTTTGAAGGTTTCCATAGCTCATCTTCCAACCCACACGCGTGGAGATATTATCGTGCATGTACCCATTGACTCTAAGACTCTGGGATGGAAAAAGTTGGCGGTGATTAGTAGGGCAATTTTGAAGGTTTCCATAGCTCATCTTCCAACCCACACGCGTGGAGATGTTATCGTGCATGTACCCATTGACTCTAAGACTCTGGGATGGAAAAAGTTGGCGGTGATTAGTAGGGCACCATAGCTCATAGCTCATCTTCCATAACTCATCTTCCAACCCACACGCGTGGAGATGTTATCGTGCATGTACCTATTGACTCTAAGACTCTGGGATGGAAAAAGTTGGCCGTGGTCAGTAGGGCAATTTTGAAGGTTTCCATAGCTCATCTTCCAACCCACACGCGTGGAGATGTTATCGTGCATGTACCCACTGACTCTAAGACTCTGGGATGGAAAAAGTTGGCGGTGATTAGTAGGGCACCATAGCTCATAGCTCATCTTCCAACCCACACGCGTGGAGATGTTATCGTGCATGTACCCATTGACTCTAAGACTCTGGGATGGAAAAAGTTGGCGGTGATTAGTAGGGCACCATAGCTCATAGCTCATCTTCCATAGCTCATATTCCAACCCAAACGCGTGGAGATGTTATCGTGCATGTAGCCACTGACTCTAAGACTCTGGGATGGAAAAAGTTGGCGGTGATTAGTAGGGCACCATAGCTCATAGCTCATCTTCCATAGCTCATCTTCCAACCCACACGCGTGGAGATGTTATCGTGCATGTACCTATTGACTCTAAGACTCTCGGATGGAAAAAGTTGGCCGTGGTCAGTAGGGCAATTTTGAAGGTTTCCATAGCTCATCTTCCAACCCACACGCGTGGAGATATTATCGTGCATGTACCCATTGACTCTAAGACTCTGGGATGGAAAAAGTTGGCGGTGATTAGTAGGGCAATTTTGAAGGTTTCCATAGCTCATCTTCCAACCCACACGCGTGGAGATGTTATCGTGCATGTACCCATTGACTCTAAGACTCTGGGATGGAAAAAGTTGGCGGTGATTAGTAGGGCACCATAGCTCATAGCTCATCTTCCATAGCTCATCTTCCAACCCACACGCGTGGAGATGTTATCGTGCATGTACCCACTGACTCTAAGACTCTGGGATGGAAAAAGTTGGCGGTGATTAGTAGGGCACCATAGCTCATAGCTCATCTTCCATAGCTCATCTTCCAACCCACACGCGTGGAGATGTTATCGTGCATGTACCTATTGACTCTAAGACTCTGGGATGGAAAAAGTTGGCGGTGATTAGTAGGGCACCATAGCTCATAGCTCATCTTCCATAGCTCATCTTCCAACCCACACGCGTGGAGATATTATCGTGCATGTACCCATTGACTCTAAGACTCTGGGATGGAAAAAGTTGGCGGTGATTAGTAGGGCACCATAGCTCATAGCTCATCTTCCATAACTCATCTTCCAACCCACACGCGTGGAGATGTTATCGTGCATGTAGCCACTGACTCTAAGACTCTGGGATGGAAAAAGTTGGCGGTGATTAGTAGGGCACCAAAGCTCATAGCTCATCTTCCAACCCACACGCGTGGAGATGTTATCGTGCATGTACCCACTGACTCTAAGACTCTGGGATGGAAAAAGTTGGCGGTGATTAGTAGGGCACCATAGCTCATAGCTCATCTTCCATAGCTCATCTTCCAACCCACACGCGTGGAGATGTTATCGTGCATGTAGCCACTGACTCTGAGACTCTGGGATGGAAAAAGTTGGCGGTGATTAGTAGGGCAATTTTGAAGGTTTCCATAGCTCATCTTCCAACCCACACGCGTGGAGATGTTATCGTGCATGTACCCATTGACTCTAAGACTCTGGGATGGAAAAAGTTGGCGGTGATTAGTAGGGCACCATAGCTCATAGCTCATCTTCCATAACTCATCTTCCAACCCACACGCGTGGAGATGTTATCGTGCATGTACCTATTGACTCTAAGACTCTGGGATGGAAAAAGTTGGCCGTGGTCAGTAGGGCAATTTTGAAGGTTTCCATAGCTCATCTTCCAACCCACACGCGTGGAGATGTTATCGTGCATGTACCCATTGACTCTAAGACTCTGGGATGGAAAAAGTTGGCGGTGATTAGTAGGGCACCATAGCTCATAGCTCATCTTCCATAGCTCATTTTCCAACCCACACGCGTGGAGATGTTATCGTGCATGTACCCACTGACTCTAAGACTCTGGGATGGAAAAAGTTGGCGGTGATTAGTAGGGCACCATAGCTCATAGCTCATCTTCCATAGCTCATCTTCCATAGCTCATCTTCCAACCCACATGCGTGGAGATGTTATCGTGCATGTACCCATTGACTCTGAGACTCTGGGACGGAAAAAGTTGGCGGTGATTAGTAGGGCACCATAGCTCATAGCTCATCTTCCACAGCTCATTTTCCAACCCACACGCGTGGAGATGTTATCGTGCATGTACCTATTGACTCTAAGACTCTGGGATGGAAAAAGTTGGCGGTGATTAGTAGGGCACCATAGCTCATAGCTCATCTTCCATAGCTCATCTTCCAACCCACATGCGTGGAGATGTTATCGTGCATGTACCTATTGACTCTAAGACTCTGGGATGGAAAAAGTTGGCCGTGGTCAGTAGGGCAATTTTGAAGGTTTCCATAGCTCATCTTCCAACCCACACGCGTGGAGATGTTATCGTGCATGTACCCATTGACTCTAAGACTCTGGGATGGAAAAAGTTGGCGGTGATTAGTAGGGCACCATAGCTGATAGCTCATCTTCCATAGCTCATCTTCCAACCCACACGCGTGGAGATGTTATCGTGCATGTACCCACTGACTCTAAGACTCTGGGATGGAAAAAGTTGGCGGTGATTAGTAGGGCACCATAGCTCATAGCTCATCTTCCAACCCACACGGGTGGTGATGTTATCGTGCATGTACCCATTGACTCTGAGACTCTGGGATGGAAAAAGTTGGCGGTGATTAGTAGGGCACCATAGCTCATAGCTCATCTTCCATAGCTCATCTTCCAACCCACACGCGTGGAGATGTTATCGTGCATGTACCCATTGACTCTGAGACTCTGGGATGGAAAAAGTTGGCGTTGAGTAGTAGGGCACCATAGCTCATAGCTCATCTTCCATAGCTCATCTTCCAACCCACACGCGTGGAGATGTTATCGTGCATGTACCCATTGACTCTGAGACTCTGGGATGGAAAAAGTTGGCGGTGATTAGTAGGGCAATTTTGAAGGTTTCCATAGCTCATCTTCCAACCCACACGCGTGGAGATGTTATCGTGCATGTAGCCATTGACTCTAAGACTCTGGGATGGAAAAAGTTGGCGGTGATTAGTAGGGCACCATAGCTCATAGCTCATCTTCCATAGCTCATCTTCCAACCCACACGCGTGGAGATGTTACTGTGCATGTAGGATGGAAAAAGTTGGCGGTGATTAGTAGGGCACCATAGCTCATAGCTCATCTTCCATAGCTCATTTTCCAACCCACACGCGTGGAGATGTTATCGTGCATGTAGCCACTGACTCTGAGACTCTGGGATGGAAAAAGTTGGCGGTGATTAGTAGGGCACCATAGCTCATAGCTCATCTCCCATAGCTCATCTTCCAACCCACACGGGTGGTGATGTTATCGTGCATGTACCCATTGACTCTGAGACTCTGGGATGGAAAAAAGTTGGCGGTGATTAGTAGGGCACCATAGCTCATAGCTCATCTTCCATAGCTCATCTTCCAACCCACACGCGTGGAGATGTTATCGTGCATGTACCCATTGACTCTGAGACTCTGGGATGGAAAAAGTTGGCGGTGATTAGTAGGGCACCATAGCTCATAGCTCATCTTCCATAGCTCATCTTCCAACCCACACGCGTGGAGATGTTATCGTGCATGTACCCATTGACTCTAAGACTCTGGGATGGAAAAAGTTGGCGGTGATTAGTAGGGCACCATAGCTCATAGCTCATCTTCCATAGCTCATCTTCCAACCCACACGCGTGGAGATGTTATCGTGCATGTAGCCACTGACTCTAAGACTCTGGGATGGAAAAAGTTGGCGGTGATTAGTAGGGCACCATAGCTCATAGCTCATCTTCCATAGCTCATAGCTCATCTTCCATAGCTCATCTTCCAACCCACACGCGTGGAGATGTTATCGTGCATGTACCTATTGACTCTAAGACTCTCGGATGGAAAAAGTTGGCCGTGGTCAGTAGGGCAATTTTGAAGGTTTCCATAGCTCATCTTCAAACCCACACGCGTGGAGATATTATCGTGCATGTACCCATTGACTCTAAGACTCTGGGATGGAAAAAGTTGGCGGTGATTAGTAGGGCACCATAGCTCATAGCTCATCTTCCATAGCTCATCTTCCAACCCACACGCGTGGAGATGTTATCGTGCATGTACCCACTGACTCTAAGACTCTGGGATGGAAAAAGTTGGCGGTGATTAGTAGGGCACCATAGCTCATAGCTCATCTTCCATAGCTCATCTTCCAACCCACACGCGTGGAGATGTTATCGTGCATGTACCCACTGACTCTAAGACTCTGGGATGGAAAAAGTTGGCGGTGATTAGTAGGGCACCATAGCTCATAGCTCATCTTCCATAGCTCATCTTCCAACCCACACGCGTGGAGATGTTATCGTGCATGTAGCCACTGACTCTGAGACTCTGGGATGGAAAAAGTTTGCGGTGATTAGTAGGGCAATTTTGAAGGTTTCCATAGCTCATCTTCCAACCCACACGCGTGGAGATGTTATCGTGCATGTACCCATTGACTCTAAGACTCTGGGATGAAAAAAGTTGGCGGTGATTAGTAGGGCACCATAGCTCATAGCTCATCTTCCATAGCTCATCTTCCAACCCACACGCGTGGAGATGTTATCGTGCATGTAGCCACTGACTCTAAGACTCTGGGATGGAAAAAGTTGGCGGTGATTAGTAGGGCACCATAGCTCATAGCTCATCTTCCATAGCTCATCTTCCAACCCACACGCGTGGAGATGTTATCGTGCATGTACCTATTGACTCTAAGACTCTCGGATGGAAAA